>JAMLFT010002544.1:6955-25064 GCA_026544285.1 Pachyrhizus erosus | reverse complement strand
TATATATATTTATTTTATAGTAATGATCAGTATTAATAAATGATTTGATGATAATGAATGATTTATAAAACAAGTTTTTAATTATGAATATATGATATGTATTATATCGTAGATTATTGTAAAAATGTTTTAGAGATGTTACAAAAATTTTATAAAAATAGAATTGAGCAATTTTCAATTTAGCAAAATTAAATTTGTGAAATTATAGTTTAATTATTATTTATTAAATTCTTTCTGTCCAATAATTAAAAAATAAAAAATATATTATTTATTTTGATCACGTTACTGCCCGTGGCTACTATAATTTTGTTTGTTTTCTTTTTCGTATCCTAACATTCTTTTGATGAAATCGTACGTTACATGTTCTAGTTTACTCTCAAAGTGATCCTATCTATATTTTATTTAGATAATTCTATTTTTAAAACAAAAAATTGACATATGGATTGTATTGGCATATTGAATTGTGCCTCCCATATATAATGAAATTAAATATATGTCAACTAGAGATACCTTATTTAGAGGCATATTGCAATATATATATATAGATATATATATATACATATATATAACACCCCATGAAACATTTTTTTTCCATATTCAACTATTTTTAAATTCTAACAAATCTTATACTACTTTATATAATTTCTAAAACTTACTCATGTGTACTTCTTAAATACACTGCAACCACTTCATTCATCAATAAGTAAAAAAATGATTTTAACTTTAAATCACATTTTGCAGGAGAGAAAAATAAACATGACAACCAATTTTAAAATAGTCTCAGCCAATAATACATACAAACTGGTCAAGGGAACACTGAATTATTAAAAAAATTAGAGCACTTAATCAATTAAAAAAAGTCAAAAGAACCCTGAAAAAGTGTTCTTATTGAAAATTATTGTCAACAAATTAATGACTCATCTATTATCATTATTCCACGATGCTTTGAGTTTGGTTCTTTCGAAAATATATCTCAAAAGATCAATAACATAGCTGTCTTAGCAAATAAAATTTTTATTTTACATAATATTATAATAAAATAATTCTCTTTAACATAAAAAATCTAATTATCCATATATAAATAATCTTTTATTTCATACATGATTGGAAAATTGCATGCACTTGAAAATGAAGAAGATATACTTGTAAGTGGCATACCAATAAAAATAAGAAGAATGAAATTATTAATAGAGCAAACAAATTAACTTATTTCAGTTTATCAAATAAATAATTATATATGTTTTCAAATGATACTTTTATACTTAAACTTATTCTATTTCATTCCACAATACAAATTTAAAGCATTATATTTTCACATCATCCAATTATTTATTGCTTAATTTTAATCATCCAATGAAATGCTTAGAAATGTAATTGTCAAAGTCATTCTTTTAAAAAACCTAGTGTCAAAATTTTGAAACAACAATTAGGGAAAAAAAATGCTCCAAACTTGGTTACAATTACCTCCATCATAGTTAAGATATTCAAAGGTTCAATTACTTTTCTTATATTTGATTTTTACCATAAAATTATACTCTTATATATTTTGTCTCCTAATTTATATTTCTACACATTAATTAGCCTGTTAGAGTTTGCCTTTTCCTTGTCTAAAGTCTATAACATTATTAAATATAGTGCACTTTTGCAATGTAGCATTTGGTCACATCAAGCTAGAATGCAAAAGTGCACCAATTGTATCAATAAATATTTATTATAAGGTTAAAATAATTTTTGTAAAATATAATAATAAATAATTATCATAAGACTAATATAATAATAAAGATAATTAAAACAAAAATATTTTTACCCGTGCAATGCACAAGTACCAAGTTTAGTTACTATGAAAATAGAAAATCAAGTAGATTTAACCACATGGCAAAACTAGTTAGATCTGCGGTTTTCCTTGAATACAGGTAAATACTAGTATGATTCATATCTGTTAAGGAAAATTTTAACGTGCCACCGTTACACCAATGCAACTAGTAAGTGACATTTTCTAAGCCGTTGAATTCTGCCAAAAAGAAAATTTCTATCAGATACTCAGATTCAATTCAATGGTTAAGAAATTATCACACTGAGGATGTTGCACAGATTAGTTCTTCAACGATGAGGGTGGATGCTAGAGGCTTTGATTCAAGAAAAGGCGTATAGATTTTGTATTCTGTCATTAGTTTTCGTTGTTTGGATTTATCGTAAGATTAATTATGGATACAGCTATGGAAGGGTCTAGGGAGAAAGATTGAGGACACTTTCTGAGATTAATTACACGTGAAAACTCTAATATGTCTTGAGAATTCACAAGACATGGTGGTTTTGAAATCAATGAAAGGGATCCCACAATGACATAGTTGCGTGAGTTTCATGTGCGAAAAATGAATCCAAGGTGTGAAGAAGCAAGGGATTTAGAGATTTTTTATTTTAGTTGGAAATGTATATGGCATCTTGTGAGAGGAATTTGGACACCATGTCAATTTCATGGTCTGCCAGTTACATAAAATATAGTTTTTGATCACGTTTGATGTGTCATGTTATAACATGTTTACATTGTTGGGAAACACACGCACAAGGTAATTGGTTAGAGATAAAGAAAGAGTAAGGCAAAAAGCAAGAAAATAGAGGGGAGATAGTTGCAGAGGAGGGGTTAACATAGGTTGGATCTTCTTCTTGTGAAAAGCCACATGATTGTGAAGCCTCTTCTGCAACGACACTATCCCGGGGTGACTCCCATTTTGCATCTTTTAATCTTGATAACAAGAAAGGCGAACATTACACTAGGATAGATAACTCAGCAAGATAATTTACTTATTGCGCCTTTGGAGATTGAATATTCTATGTTATTTGGTCAACATTGGTTAGTAGATTTTGGTAAAGCAATCCCAGTTTTGAGTAGCTGATCCTCGGATTCATTTGGGTGCTTAACATTTTATTACCAATGGTAATTATCTCTACTTATGAATTTCACGTTCTGTTGTTTTTCTTGTAATGCCCTTTAGTTAGATGTGCTCACATTCTGTTAGATGGTTCAAATAAATAATTTCTATTCAATTTTTATTCTTTTTAGTGTTAACAACCTTTAGAAGCTTTTGCCTATTTGTTTTAGTCTTGGAATATGGAGGTGGTTGAAATTCTTCAGTGACAAGTACTTTATTGTAATTTTGCACAATTTAGGATTGAACAAATCTTAATATGACTAGAGGAAATAATATAGATGTAGTTACTACTATTTGCCAATTAAAATTAGAGTTTTAGTTTAGTAATCTACGTAATAAAGGTTTGTAAATGTCAAGGTGAAACTCCAATTCATATATGAAAATAGCAACAAAAGCATTTAAAGAATTGTATGTAAGTTTGATCCATGCCATATTGTATCACATTTTAGTTTCTTTGAAGATAATAATATCATTTAACACGGTTGCAGTAGATGTGGATGCATCGTTGGATTTTCTTTAAAAAATGTATAATTAGAAAGGAGTGCTAAAACACATTGGCTATAAATGGATTCACCTTCTCAACTATCATTAAACTTGTGTGTAACCATTTTAAGTTGAAACTATATATGCAGAAGTTCTTCTGTTTTTTATTCTATTACGGATGACAATGTTTGAAGGGGCTTAACTATTGACATTTACTATATTATTATGTAATGTAATTACAGTAACGATATCATTTATATGATTGACCTTTACATTTAATGTGGGAGCAAAGTCTCACAGGCTAGTTTGCATGTCACAACTAATTCTTGTGATGCCAATAAAACTTCAAACTAGATTTTACTCAGACAACAGCTACACTAATTATTTTTTTGATGCTCAGGCTGGTCAACTTAGTTTTGTAGTGGGATCCCATGTCTGGATTGAGGACCCTGATTTAGCTTGGATAGATGGAGAAATCCAAGAATCTAATAAGGAAGAGATCACAGTTAATTGTGAGTCGGGCTCGAAGGTGAGTCTCCCAAATGTATTGTAAATACATATATACATATATGTCTAGCGCACTTGCACACACACAATATTCTCTTTTTCTGATATATTTTATTCCTTTACCATTTTTATTGATCTTTGTATTGTATTTTGTTCAATCCTTCATAAATAGTACATCTTTGCAATACTTCGTACTTTTTAAGGCAATTTTGGTTTTGTAATGCATCATATGGGTCAAAAGGAAAATGGAAATAATGGAGTTTATTCCATCTCAATGCATCTAATGTTCTCAACATGGATACGCTTTTAGAAAGGAATTGTATAGTTTAGCTAAAATCTTGTCAAGAATTTGTTTTGCAAAATTCTCTATTATTACTTTAAAGTTAAATTAATTCACTCAAACTATGAGATCATGACAACTATTGAAAGTACTTAATATTACTCTATATCTCAATTGTAGGTTGTGAGCAAGTCAGTTAACATGTATCCCAAAGATCCAGAATTCCCACCTAACGGTGTAGAAGATATGACAAGATTGGCATACTTGCATGAACCAGGAGTACTTCAAAATTTGCAAGTTCGTTATGCCATGAATGAAATTTATGTAAGATATTACATTTGTCTTTTGGATTGCTCTCTTTATTCTATCTTGTGAACTGTTTCGAGATGTGTTTTAGTTTGTTACTATAGCCATCAAAATGAAGCTTTAACTTTGGTGATGGTGTTTACAGACATACACAGGAAATATATTAATAGCCGTGAACCCTTTTCAAAGGTTACCTCATTTGAGTGAAACTAGTACCATGGCAAAGTATAAAGGTGCGACTTTTGGTGAGCAGAGCCCACATCCTTTTGCAATTGCAAGTTCTGCATATAGGTATCTTGTTGCTGCTCATTTTTTTGTGCCTTGGTCATGACTTTAAAGTATTCTATGATTCAACATGATTATAGACTAGAAAAATTAAAATTAATGATGAAACTATCTATATGTAATTTTTAAATATTTGTCACTAAAATTTAATGGCCCTAGACTTGATAATTTTAGAGTTCATAAGGAAAGAAATAAATCTGAAATATCAATTTAGACAACCGGAGCACCACATGATATGATGTTGGAGAGATAGTGTCAAACTGGGTCTTCCTAGACCTTTTGGAGAACTTTGCATATTTTTCTACATTAATATTGCATTATAAAATCACTGTAAGAGTAACAATTTTTTAATTACTTATTTACTCTCTATACCTGCATGACTTTTTTTGTTTAACCCTTACATCTAAAAACTAGTTTTAATCCTAACACATACATCTATGGGTTAAATATGTTTTTAGTACTTTAAAAATAGGTATTTTTGATTTTAATCTTTTGAAAGATTTTTTTTGATTTTATTTCTTTAAATATTCTTTTTTATTTTTTAGTCTTAGTTGTTGAATAACTACATTAAATAATAATATAATAATATTGACAATATAATGATTTATTATATCATCAAGGAGTTTAATAGTAGTTATACATTTTTTTTGTTGAACTGTGTTTTTAAATATTTATTTATTCAAAATTATTAATGATGTCAAACTAGCTTATAAAGAATTTAAAAATAAAATTTAACAAAAAAAAATAATTCATGTAATTACACTGTCAAATTCCTCAATAACATGACAAATGAACTATTAATATTGTTATAATGTTATCATTTAATGCAATTATTTGATAGCAGAACTAGAAAAACATATTTAAAGGATCAAAATTAAAGAAATTTTTTTTCAAAGAACTAAAATCAAGAGCATTCTATTTTTAAGAGACCAAAAATATATTTAACTCTATTTTTTAATTTATATTAAACATGTCATTCAAAATTATAGAGACTAAAACTAATTAGAAGTATATGTGTGAGACTAAATTGAGTTAGAAAAATTGTATATATACAGATACGAAAACATAAAGATTATCCAGTTATAGAACCAAATGAGTAATTAACATTTTTTTCTTCTTACATAAAAGTTTTAAGGATTACTATAAATTTTCTTTATATTGCATTTGCAATCTGGAGTTACATCATTTAATATTTTTTCTTTGGGGTTTTGCATCATCACTACAACTTTGGTTAGTTTCAAAGGTTCATGGCAAATGATATAAAATTATGAAAAAAAATGTGTCTACATTCACTAACAAAGATAAGTATCTACAGCAAGATGATATATGAAGAAAAAAGTCAATCTATTTTGGTTAGTGGAGAAAGTGGAGCTGGTAAAACTGAAAGTACAAAGATGCTTATGCATTATCTTGCCTTTTTGGGAGGGAGAGCGGCAACTGAAGGACGATCTGTGGAGCAACAAGTTTTGGAGGTAAGAAGCTAAATATTGACTTGTGTTTCTGATTTTTAGTTTTTAAAATTATTTTTATCAAATAATGATCAAAAATTGATTTTAGAGAATAAAAATGAGGAAAAAAAGATACGAAAGTGCAACAAAAATCATAAACTATAGAAAACTGGAAATAAAAAATCTACTCATATAAAAGAAGTTTTAAGTTAAAATATTCAATTGATTCTTATAGTTGTCTTTATTTTTAGTCCCTATATGAGAAAATTGCTAGTTTTAATCTCTACATATGCATGAAAGTTAAGTTTTGCTCATATCATTAACAATAAATAAGACTTTCTAGACGTTTAAAACCTCTACAAAAACTTTCTAACAGTGACAAACCACTGCAAATAACTATATAGAGACTAGAACTAACTGTTATTTTCTGTGGACTACATGAATAGTTTAATTTTTTATATATAAATATTTTAAAAGGTGGAAACAAACAATCATATACATGCGTGAGAAATTTAATTTTAGATGTTATTACTCTCATTCGGCTTGTTATTCTCACTTCTGTAGTCCAATCCCGTTTTAGAAGCATTTGGCAATGCAAAGACTGTTAGGAATAATAATTCAAGGTATTAAATTTAGTAAGGTCATCTTTTCTCCAACTTTGCAATTTCCACTGCAGCTTTTTTTTTTTTTTGGTCTCAATTGGTTTAAAGTCTATCCTAAGCTTACATAATATAATTTCAGTCGTTTTGGTAAGTTTGTGGAGATTCAGTTTGATCAAAAGGGGAGAATTTCAGGAGCTGCTATCAGAACGTATTTGTTGGAACGATCCCGTGTTTGTCAAGTTTCTGATCCTGAGAGAAATTATCATTGTTTTTATATGCTTTGTGCTGCGCCACAAGAGGTACATGATGCTCTTCCTTTTTTATAATAATTTTAAGCCTATAAAAATTAAGGTTTGCTTCCATGATATGCCAAAATTTGTTTATCATTAAGATCTGCTTCAAATAAAGTAATGGTACTTTCCCTTTTAGTACAAGTGAGTTCATGAATAATATTATTCTCCCTCAAGAAATTAGAGATTGGTTGACAAACGCTATTATTATCTAACCGTTAATATTTGATTAGCTGTTAAATTGATATTATACGATTAAATTGAATAAACAATTGGTGCACTTCCCACTGGTCATTCATAGAAAAAACACAGTTATCAATGAAGGAAACAAATTGTTTATGACCTAAAATATTAGAAAGGGTGTTAGGCCCCAAATGTAAGGTCCATCATTTTTATTAAAACTGAATACAATTTTTTTTTTCATTTTTGTATTTTTCTTAAGTAGTAAATGTTATTACTCATCCATGTTGGTTATTCCAAAGGTTGATACCAAAGATATTAAAATAGAAGGAAATAAAAATATTGATTTTTAAGATGATAACTCTGATAAAAAGTTGAGTTAGGGATTAGGAAAGTTGATTGGACTAGAGTATCAACATCATATCCAACTTTAACTGTTATAGGTTATCAATAAATAGATTAGGTCATATACATTACAATGAAAAAACTTAACTAACTCCATTGAAAAATGTAGAAATAAAGACTAACAATATAAGTAGAGGATGACTAAGATGTTTATAGCTAAAACCAAAGTAAGAGAGATGAGAGTTTATGACAACAGATCATACAACCTCCAATTTTGTAAGTGTAGATAATTTTTTGTGTATCATTTAATTATTTTGGCCTCCTTAAAACATTTACTCCAGATTTTTCCCTAGTTTATAATAAGATTCTAAAAGACACGATTATGGAAGTGAAAAAAAAAAAAAAGGTTACATTGCAATTTAAATCATTGTAAGTTTTACAAATAAAATAAAATTATTGAAATGCTGAATTTTATTGTTTCCTTAATTAGCGGTTAAGGCATGGATATCATTAGCCACAATGATAGTATAATTACCTAAAAAGGATTTATAACAAAAAAAAGTACATTAGTGACCGTCCAAAACCAATTCATAGATCATAGGATCACCTTAGAGTGTTGTCAATTAGATCTATCAAACAAATCCCCAGTTCATGGACCAATCCCAACCCACCTATCAAAGTAGTCTCATTTTTTATTTACTCATTTATTAAAAGAGCCTTTTGGACCCCAACTCACACAACTCCTAAATTAAGAGGGCTAGGGTTAAGGTTAGAGGGGGCTTAGCCCTCCTACACAATCTCTTTTCTTTCTTCTTATATTATTAAGCATATGCCATCGTCATTATTCAGATGGAGATGGTTGTGAGTAATGCCATTGTTCCATTTGGCTTTACCTATCAACACTTATGATTATTTTATTTTCAATGTGATTCTTAATATAATAATAATAAGAGTAATAATAATAATAATAATAATAATAATAATAATAATAATAATATAGTGAAATCAAACTTCATGTTTTGAATCACAAACATACATTATTCGTCTAAATGAATCCACACAAGAATGCAAGATACATCATGTCATTTTGTTTCTTTTAAAAGTAAATCTTAATTTCATAAAAAATATAGACTTAAATATTAATCGTTAAAAATTATTATTTTCTCATTTAATCTATTTATTATTTTTTAAGATAAATTTCTTATGAAATTTTTTATTAAATAATTCTTCAGTGAGTTTTTTCTTGCATAAAGTTTTTTATTTGTGTAAAATTTTGGTTTCTCATTTATTCCTTAAAATATTACAATTTTTTGTTTTTATAATGAAAAATAGTTTATAAAGAAACTAATTTAGAAAAAAAAAAAAAATAAAGAATCAAATAAAATTCATAAAAAAAATTGAAAGACTAAAAAACTTACTTAACTAAACAACTAATAGCGAGCACATTTTTTTACCGGAAGCGAACACAACTTACAAGATATTAATTATTAATTATATTAATGATTATGTATCTATGATCATAGTTCTAACTTTTAAAAGGTATATACTAATCATGCTTGCAAGGAAAAGTAAAAATGTTTATTATATTAATTATATCAACCTCATTTGATAGTTATATTTTTAAATGTAAATAAAAATATTTATATTCCTTTACATGTCGACGTGATAAGATTTAATCAACTACAAACCTAAGTTACCAACAAAAAATCATTAGTTCAAATTGAGTTAAAAAAATATAAACATTAAGTTAGAACTTTAAAGTTTTAAGTAACATTTTTTTTGTTGGAGTTTTAACTAACAGTTATTACTGTTGAATCTTTTAATAATGATATATCAATGATTTTTTTCTATTATTATATAAATATTATTTTTTGAATTTCTATCTTGTTTGAGTTAAATTTGTACACATACACTTTTATATAATGAATCATTTCATTTCATAATAATAAACAATAAGTAAGGATCAATTAAAATTAAATATAAAAATTCAAAATATTGATTTAATTATAAAAGCTATACAATATAAAGGGATCATATGTTTTTTAAAGTTATTTAACATTTGTAATTTAGCCCCAAGTTTAATAGAAAAATTCACAGAAATCATAATTTAAGATTAACTTAGATCAATAAAAAATTAAAATATCTATTTATAGAAAAAAAAAAGTTTAAGGCAATTATATATATATTATTGAATTGAATTCAGAAATGAATATAGGCTAAGTTGATTTGTTAAGTAATATAATTGAATTAATATTTTTGTGCACCGATGTTTATTGAATTTAAGTAAAAATATAAATCAAAAGGGTATTGGTGAACTAAGGAAGTTTGATTGATGTGTTATACTATCATACATTTAATCAAATAAAAATTGGATAAAAGGACTTTAGTTATATGAAAGTGATTTTGTGGATTTTACTAGAGATTAAATTTAACCATTGTGATAGTTGAAAACATTATATACTGTGGGAGATAAGGTGATTGATTTTTATCAAATTTTTAATGGTAGATTTTTTAAATTAGTACAACATCATTCGGAGTCGACCTTCACTCAATGCTTGTCACATTTTTTATAATAAAACTTAAAAATAATAAATTATTCAAGTAGCTCATCATTGCCTTATACCCTTACATAATTATAGAATTTTTTTTGTTTAAAAGAAAAGGGTATGTTTTGATAAACTTTCTATAAATACTTTTAGAAAAAAATATAAAAAAATGAAAATAACTTTTTTATAAGTTAAAATTAACTTATACATAAATTAAAAATTAATCTTTAGAAAAGTTAATATGAAAACATTTACAAATTAACTTATACGTAAATTAATTTTAACTTTTGAATAATTTTTTTTATTTCTTCTTATTTTTTCTTTTATAAGTACTTATATAGAAGTCTAAACAAACAGACCCAAAGTATTTTCATGATGATTTTGAACATATCTATGATGCCATTATAATTAGACGTTGTTTTCTTATTATGTTTATAATTCCAAGTGTGATTAATTAATTAATTTGATTCATTGATAATGTTTGATTGGATTTTGGATTTTCCATGATAGTTTCACTATTTCTATAAATTTGGAACGTTATCAAAGTTTATTTGAAATGTTGGATAAAGTATTAATTTTATTTTATATTAACTTAATAATTTATTTATAAAAATAGAAGTTAATTAGCTCAATACTAAATTAGAAATTTGCTTCACTTTTTTTGATTTAGATTGCATGCATGGATTTGGTAACAAATATTTATACATAAATGATTAAAATGTTGGATAAAGTGTTAATTTTATTTTAAAATAAAATTATCTTAATATAATGATTTATTTATAAAAAGAGTAGAAGTAAATTAGTCTATCCATGGAATAGTTGGTCAACCTAGGGTATGGATTGTAAGCTCAAGGAGTGGGCTATTGATTAGGCCAACTAATTAACTATAAATAAATTTCTTAAAAATTCAAAGTTCATGGGCTGACTTGACCCATAGAACTTTGTGAACTTTTTACACTTATGAACCTTTTTTTTATATGAGTTTGTTGGTCTTGGAGGCGTTTTTAGTCCTGAATCACATGAACTAGGATCAAGCCATATGGGATAAGTCAAATTGATAGTTGTATTTTCAATAATAGTTTTTGTGAGGTTCTTAAGTTTTAAAATTGATTCTCAATTAAGAGCATCAAAGCTGTTGTGACTTTCAAATGCAATAATCAACTCTTATATAAGGAATTGACTTTACTTTCATAAGATACAGTGTGTGACTAATTTTAAATTCTTAAATGATTGCACTATTAAAATATAAAGTTATAGTATTTAAAGTTAATTTGAAATAATAGGACCCTAAAAATGAGTTAAGAGTCTTTATTAAAAGTTTATCATTAGAGATTCTTTTAGGAATAAATTTTAACTAATAAAAAGGGTTAAAAAAAAAGGCATTAGTGAACATATTGATAGCAGTCCTCTCTCTTAAATGTGATTCAATTTCCCGCTTTCCCCTGGGCCTTTTTAAAGGATAGTAAGTAAGGATGGTTTTGGCCTATTCTATGTAATTTTACTTTGTAAGGTGATATTTGGATAGGGGTTTGATGCTCTTCCACGTGTGAAGTGAGTGGTGGTGCGTGAAGAGCCATACAGAATAATGGATATGAGCCTGAGAGAGTTTCTCTCTTGTTCCACGAAGATAGTCGAACAGTAGAATATGACTCATCTAGTGAGTTTTCTGATTGAAAAGAAGAGGGATTAAGGCAAGCAACGATGGTCCATGGTGGCTTTGACTCCTTCACCTATTTGTTGAATAAATGCAGATTTAAGGTTAAGGTTTTGCATCAGCATAATCCTTCAAATCAAGAATTGATATAAACTTGAAGGAAAGTTTTTTATTGTAATTACTTCATGATAAAATTGTATAAAGTTACACATTATAATATTATATAGACAAAACAAAAAATCAAAGTAATATGCCTTAATTTATATTAATTATAGTGTAATTAGTGTGGTAATTTTGCATAAATGAAATGTTCTTGTTCTTTAGAGGAGGGGATAACGTGATAACAAAATTCATGATTTTTCTGGTATAATGCTGACAATGAGGTTTAAATTTATATAAATTATCTAAGCTCCTCATCATCACCCTAATCCTAGTGGCTTACAAGATTGGCGGTTTAATAATTAAGTTCGTGGACATTTTACACATGCATATGAGCGTTAAAAGTTGGGGTTTGAATTTAGATCGTTAGTTAATCATCTTGAAATTGTCTTTAGATAATGAGCCTTAGATGTGAATTTAATTTTATTTGAGCTTTTCCATGTCTAGGATGTTGATAAGTACAAATTGGGAAATCCAAGAAAATTTCATTACCTTAATCAATCAAATTGCATTGAGTTGGATGGGTTGGATGATTCTAAGGAGTACGTTGTAACAAAGAGAGCTATGGAGGTTGTTGGAATTAGCTCTGACGAGCAGGTACCCCTTAGTAACATCTCTATTTAAGAGTTTTTTTTATTGTTTTCATTAGAAAAATTTGTTATCCTTCTTCTCAGGATGCTATATTTCGAATAGTAGCTGCAGTACTTCATTTAGGAAACATTCAATTTGTTAAGGGAGGGGAAGACGAGGAAATGGATTCTTCTCAACCTAAGGATGAACAATCTCATTTCCACCTTAAAACTGCAGCTGAGCTTTTGATGTAAGTGAAGACATTAATTTACTCGTCATTTCTATGGAAGGTTAAGTTTCAAATATATATCATCTATGATTATTTATTTGTTTATGGTAGGTGTGATGAACAGTCCCTTGAAGACTCTTTCTGCAAACGTGTTATGGTGACTCGTGGTGACACCATAACAAAGTCACTTGATCCAAATGCTGCAACTCTCAGTAGAGATGCATTAGCTAAAATAGTTTATTCAAGGCTTTTTGATTGGTAATTTTTGTGATGTTTATGAAAATATAAATAAGTTTATATATCATTATAAGAGTTTGTTTTAATGTGCATGAGTTTCTGTGATTCAATTGATGGAAACATTTGTTGATATAGGATTGTGGAAAAAATAAACAACTCTATTGGGCAAGATCCAGATTCAAATAACTTGATTGGGGTTCTAGATATATATGGATTTGAGAGTTTCAAGACAAACAGGTGCTTAACTTGTACATTTGTCCCTTGTTTGTATGAATTGGGATGATTAACTATAAGGAACTTATATGATTTTTGTTTGTGATTGTGAATTATGATATAAAAGTTAATAAAGCCATAATTTTTTATTTAATGCATTAGTTAATATTGTCAAAGAATTTTGATGTCATTTGTGTACTATTTTGGTGTTCTATTGTAAAAGTACTCTTCTCTCTAACAGAGGACAATATTCCTGGGCCATGGCTCTAGTCTTCTTTAGTGACCATAAGTTTTGTTTTGCTTGATGGACACACATAGAGGATACATGGTACAAAAAAATACTAAAGAAATAATGGAACAAGATATAATGTAGTTTGGATTTTAACCAAAATTGACATGTAAAGATGGCAAAAACAGTGTATGAAAAATGGTTGTTCATTTAAAGCTTACTTATGTGTGGATAATAAGTATGGTTCATGATGCACTTCCACAAATTTCAAGCCATAAACAATTCTTTTTTCTATTGTTAATGTGACTGTCACCAATGCAAAGTTACTGTTTTTGTGATGTTATGCTTTGAAATGAATGACTATCTTGTAATTTCTTGGATTGACCTATGTTATTAACTTTTTGAACTCTCTTATGTATTATTTAATTGATCTTGTACAGCTTTGAACAATTTTGTATCAATTTGACAAATGAGAAATTACAGCAACATTTCAACCAGGTTTGATTCTTTTGTTTTCTCTATCTTAGAAATTATTATTTGATAAACAATTTCTGTTGACTCACTTAACATATCATTATGTAGCATGTCTTCAAAATGGAGCAAGAGGAATATACAAAAGAAGAGATTGATTGGAGTTACATTGAGTTCGTTGATAATCAAGATGTTCTTGATCTCATAGAGAAGGTGTAATTCACATTTCCATCCATTTTGCTATTGTAGGAAAGTTCTATTAGTTCTCATTCTTGTGTTAAGTGTATTTTCATTTATCATTTGACGGTTTCATCATTTATTTAAGATAATAATAGTAATACTACATGTATTGTATAACATTTTCATGATGTTTTTTTTTTCTTAAACCTCTCATTCAAATAAAAATTCCTTAAAGTTAATTTGTAATGAATAAAGAATAGTAACTATTCTATTAATTTTACAAACTTACAACTGCCTAGGTTTTTAATGAAATGATGACACTCGTTCAATAAATTTCTTTTATCTTACGAGTTATTGATAAGAAAGTTTATTGTTGGCTTGTACATATAATTGCATATGTTCTAGAACTTTATTTAACTATACTTGCTCATTTTTATTTTATTTTTCTAATTAATCTACACTTTATAACTATACTTGCTCATTTTTATTTTATTTTCTAATTAATCTACACTTATAACTCCAGAAACCTGGTGGCATTATTGCTCTCTTGGATGAGGCCTGGTATGTATTTAATGACTGAATGGTTCAAATACTAGTATTAGGGTTTTTCTTTTAGATATGGAATTGTTAATCTTTGTCATTTTGCATTAAATATGCATCTATGTGTATTATGTAGTGACATCTGCATATGCATATCCTTTGAGATTGTGAGATTGTCCTGCTTATTCTTTGTAGTATGTTTCCAAGATCAACGCATGAAACATTTGCTGAAAAGCTATATCAAACCTTTAAAGACAATAAACGCTTTAGCAAACCAAAGTTGTCTCGCACTGACTTCACCGTTAACCATTATGCCGGTGACGTAAGTGAAGTATATTTTGGTTTACATAATTATTCACCAACAACGATGAAGAATAAAGGGTTAACATATGATAATTTTTAATTTCAGGTCACTTATCAAACTGATTTTTTCCTTGATAAAAATAAAGACTACGTTGTTCCGGAGCATGCTGCTTTGCTTAGTGCTTCAAAGTGCTCCTTTGTTTCAGGGTTGTTCCCACCTTTACCTGAGGAAACTACAAAATCAACAAAGTTTTCTTCTATAGCCACTCAATTTAAGGTTTGTTTGGTTTTTCCAAGCATTTAAATACAAATTATCTGCCTTGTATTTATTTGTATTATTTTTAATGCATATATTATAAAGCTACAACTGCAATCTTTGCTTGAAACACTAAATGCTACCGAGCCACACTACATTCGTTGTGTAAAGCCAAATAATCTTTTAAAGCCAAGGATATTCGAGAACAATAATGTCTTACAACAACTTCGATGTGGAGTAAGTTCAATGCCATTTTGGTTGTATTTTTTGGTATGACATAAGTATTTTGGCCAAGTGTGACTTTATGGATGATTTTCATAGGGAGTAATGGAGGCAATTCGGATAAGTTGTGCTGGATATCCTACTAGAAAGAACTTTGATGAATTTGTTCAACGATTTACGATCCTGGAACCTAAGGTTCTGAAAGCATGGTATATTCATTCCTTTCCATTTTTTGTTTTGCCCTTTTTAGTCATCTAGATGAATTTGATTGTGGAATATTTAAAATTGATTAGTAATAACCTTATATTCACAGCCCTGATGAGATGACTGCTTGTAAGAGGCTTCTAGATAGAGCAAACCTTAAAGATTATCAGGTGCCTAATTTATCCAATTGAAATTTTTATTAATCTCAATTGTAACATTTACATTGCTTACTGGTTACATGAATCATAAATAATGCTACCATGTTCCTAACACATGTTTTACTAAAACATTTGATTGGAATAAAATGCTATTTGGAAATAAGATCTTAACATCAAAGAAACACAATACTTTTGCTGAACTATTCTCATTACAGATTGGAAAGACAAAAGTGTTTCTAAGAGCAGGTCAAATGGCAGAACTAGATGCATGTCGTGCTGAGGTCTTAGGAAGATCCGCAAGCATTATTCAAAGAAAAGTTCGCACATTTATTTGTCAAAAGCACTTCATTTTATTGAAGTTTTCTGCCATAGAACTTCAAAGGGTTGCTAGAGGTGTCAATTATGTGAATCCTTTATGACTGTTTATAATTGTTTATTATGTAAGCAATGAAAGATTGAATTTTGATTTACATTTCTATGTTATGAATTTAACGTAGGACAACTTGCACGATATCAATTTGAATGCATAAGGAGGGAAGCTGCTTCTTTGAAAATTCAGAAAAACTTCCGCATGTATATTTCCAGAAATGCTTACAAAACTATCTATGCCTCAGTTGTTTATATTCAAACTGGTATGCGAGGGATGGCTGCTAGAAATGATCTTAGATTCAGGAAACAAACACAAGCTGCAATTGTTATTCAGGTAGGATAGAGCAATATTTTCTTCTTAGCTAAAGAGGATAACTATTAGAAACTTTTTCTGCTTGGTTTTCCCTATATATATATTTGCCACATTCCCTTTATTTTCCTTTCAATCATGGGGATTAAAACTATATGCTTTTTACCCTCCTCTAACACCATAATGGAAGGAATTTGTTTATTGGATTCATCATTGTATATTGCTTTTATTATTTTGAAATTCATTTTCTTTGTTTTTTTTTTTTTTACTAAAACTTCATTTTCTTTGTTAACTAAATATCTTATATGGAATTTAAGCCTTCTATTTACCTTTCCTTTCAATGTAATTTGTTTTTAATATTTTATAAATGAAAAAACAAGCCTAAGGTTAAATAATTGGAAGTGTTGGGAAATTGTTTGTCTCTATAATAATCATATATTCATATTTTATTATATTTGGGGCATTAAACATACAACATGATTAAATTCATGTGAGCTTCTGCTTATGATAGGGTCACTACAGAGGTTATTCAACTCGTACTTATTTCCGAAGGTTAAAGAAAGCAACAATTGTTGTACAGTGTTCTTGGAGGAGAATATTGGCACGTAGAGAATTGCGAAAGCTTAAAATGGTTTCTCCTTTTCCCTCTTGTTTATCTTTCTTATTTCTTCAAACATTAGAAAATTGCTAGTGCTTTTCATTCTAAAAGTAACTAGCATTCAAAAACATTTTGAATTTTTTTAACAATTTGATAAGTTTTGTTACCATAAATTTCTTTATATAACTACTGTCTACTACTGTACTGCATTATAATACAATCTTTTAAGAATTTAGTTGTGTGGTTATTTTTTGTACCATCTCATTCTATTAGAGATAAGGCTTGAGTAGTACTTGGGCCTAAGCCCACAACTTTACTTGGGCTTTGTAAATTGACATGTGTTAGTTATTAAAGTTAACTAAACTCCAATTTTCTATTATAAAAATGATAGTTGTAACCTAACAACATAGATGTTGTTGGCCACATGCATACTGTTGACAATAATACAACTTTCAAATTTCCCACTCTTGTTTTCGCTTTCCTCTCTATGTAGTAAACTAGTTAACACCAACTAATATAAAAATGTATTTTTGAGAATGATTTTATTAATGGGGAAGTGTCATATCTATTTTAAATGTGAAATTTATCCTTTCAACCATATATGTTACTACTGTTTTTTTATGAAGGTCTTTTATTTATGTTAGTAATTGAAAAAATATCTAAATTTTTACTTATTGTAGGCTGCCAAGGAAGCCAAGGCACTTGAAGCTGCAAAAAATAATTTGGAAATGCAAGTCAAAGAATTAACTTCGAGTTTAGAAACAGAGAAGAGAACGAGGGTAATTAATTTATTTACAATAAATGAAAATGTAGAAGTATAACAAAGTTTCTTTTGCTTGATATTGTTAAGTTGGTTCCTTTACCTATAAAAGTATTTTATTTAATTGTATTATTTCACCAACATTCTAAATGTTTGGTTTATTGTGATATTGAGGAAGCCAAGACACAGGAAAATGAAAAACTACAACATGCTTTGCAAGAGATGGAGCTTCGGTTCCAAGAAAT
>JAMLFT010002543.1:0-25065 GCA_026544285.1 Pachyrhizus erosus | reverse complement strand
TAACTATTTTACTCAAAATCTTCCTTCTTAATTTATAATTTCTTCTTTTCATATCATATCTTGAGTATTGTTTTTTATAAAATTTAAAATTTTAGACTTTGATTGAACTAAACTAAAATATTTAAATAGTGAAAGGTAAATTTCTAACTTAAAACTATTTTTATAAATATAATTCAATTATTGTAAAAGCAAGATGTTGCAAGAATGAGATATTGATGGTCAGCCCTAGTAACGAAGATGAGTATGATGTTGTAAATTTATAAGTAGAAGAGACGTGACAGATTTGACGAATAAATGAATGAATAGGGGCTTGAAATTGGTAGGCAGTGAGTCTCATAAATTGTGAAGTAACATGAAGCGAAAGAGTTTGTGGCCTTAGGATCTGAGTGTTGATGCTTGAGTCAAAGATAATTGTGGGAGGTCAGAGAGCTTGAAATTATAAATATAAGATTGGAACACGTCGACCCCGTTGATATGATCGTTGATGAAGGCGAGATGCTAGCCTCATGAAGGTTGTCATGTTTGTACCAAATATTTGATTTAAGACTTAGTAATGAGGATGATGGGAGGGAGTTGTTGAGCGTCATACTAGAAATCACACGAAAGGAAATTAAGATTAGAGATTATGTGGATTGATTATAGTATGGTACTTGAGAAATGTTTGTAAGCTTTCGGAGTCCTAGGAGATAGTATGATGTGTCAAGTTGTGACAACTCTACGGGTAAAGGGACTCACATGACCAGCTTGACATTCCCAACAAATACAAAGCATTACCATGGTTGGTCAAGAGTACCTTGATTTGAGTACTAAACAATGTATGTCCTCCTAATCATCATCCAAAAGCGTATAATGATGATGAATGTGTGTCATCTAAGTCCTCCATGACTTAGAAGGTCGAAAGGTATTAAGGGCCTAAAATGCGAATAATAGTGAAGCAAATAGGACGTTGTGGTGAGGAATGAGGACAAGTGAGTGAGTGTTATACTTGTGATTGTATGGCTTCCAAAAGGATGGATGACTCACTCGTTACACCTTTTTTTTTTTTAGATTCCAATGACAAAGTTCTACCAACCAATATTTCGCTTAGCAATGCAGCCCTTAGAGGGCCATGAGTCAATGACTTGTTATTTGAGAAGGATATGTTTACAAGTTTAGGATGCTTTACATTTCTTCTACCAGAAGCACCCTACACAGAAGGCTCTTCCACGTTAATCTCCCCATCATTCTACCCCAAGTTCATGCTCTTGGCTATACCCCTACACCAACTACTTTGTATGTGTCATTAGGATCTCCTCTTCTCGATTTAGCAACGATGACTGATGTAACTAGACTTTCGGGTGAGGCTTCCTCCCCCATCGGCATCACGTTGGATTCAATTTTTTCCCCCTTTGACTCGCGTACGATGTGTGGATTTCTATTACTAGGACATCCGATTAACTAAAGCGTAGTTCAATAGGCTTCCACTTTTGTAAAGGAGTCGACCCCTATAAAGATGGCTGACCAAGCTAACCAAGGACAGGAGGAGGACTCTTCCAAGGAAGAGGACTCATCTGAGGGATCGACATAGATGGAGACAATGATGTACAACTGTCAGGGGTACATAGTTAGGATTTACTTATTCTGCTATGACTAGGATACTACTAATAGGTAGACTAGATCATATTTTCTTTTGTACATGAGCATTTGTAAATCCCCTTTTGAAAAACTTTATTTTTGCATAATTTCTAGTCTACATATTGGTATGATATTGATTTGGTTTCCTCGTGATGGTTAATTGTAAGGACACACTAATGTATTTTATCTTGATTAAAGTAAAAGTTGAAATTTATATCTATAATTGCCAATGAATTACTATTCTTCCGCTACGCTTAATTATTTGGTAGTTTCGGACTTAATTGTCAAATACTTGTAAAACAATTGAATGTTTGTGCTATTTTTCTTGGATTGGGAAGAGAATTTTTATTTACATATGTAGTTGTTTTCTAGAATCTTGGGAATCATTGAATATGTTTAATTTGATTAACCTAATATTTTAATTCATTAATATGAGATTATGCTAAATTTTAGGACGTTACAACATGAGGCGAAACTTATGTTTGTAAAAAAGAGGGTTTACAAAAAAGACTTAAATGAAAGGAATCAATAGGCTATAAGGGCTTAGAAAAATATTAAATGGAATGTAAAATTAACATTATAAAGGATATAATTCATAATAAAAAATTGTGA
Source organism: Pachyrhizus erosus (assembly GCA_026544285.1). Taxonomy (NCBI): domain Eukaryota; kingdom Viridiplantae; phylum Streptophyta; class Magnoliopsida; order Fabales; family Fabaceae; genus Pachyrhizus; species Pachyrhizus erosus. Next base: position 22,839 of record JAMLFT010002543.1, on the reverse strand, counting down.
AAATATAAGGATGTACTTAGCGAACATAGGAGTACAAATAACAAATGTTCCCTAACACTAATGAAACATTAATGATTGCGCAATACTCAAACCAATTTTAATATTAATGATTGTCTAAGACTCCACAAGATCGAATTGTAATAATAATGATTAATTAAAACCTAATATGTAAATATCTTTTATTATTTTTAGTAAAAATAAAAATGTATCGTTGTAATTTCAAAAGAGATTCTTACTATAAATCTTCTAATATAATTTTTTTAAGTTTATTAGTTATTCTATTTTTTTCATCACTTTTAAATTAAAAATTTCAACGTGCCCAATGACATCTACAAAATATTTTAAAATAAACATGTAAATCAAAGAATAATAATAATAATATAATAATAAATTTTTTTTACTAATTCTAGTTAATCATTTATTATTATTTTTTATGTTTCTTAATTATACATAAATCATTATTAAAATTATATTTATTAATTTTCTTTTAATTATATTTTGACTTTTTGAGATTATTTTGATGCATTTAAAATTATAAAAGTGACCCTTTAAGTTTTGGAGAAAAAACTTTTAGACCCTTGTATATTACAGTAAGTAAAAGAAGGTAAAGAAGTTTCAAAAAGTAATTTGAAATTTGATACAAATTATTCAAATTTTTCTGCATTCAACTGACTTTAGTGAAATCATTGTATTGCATAGCTTTGATGGTTATTGTTTATTTGTTTCGTTATTTTGGTCATGTTTAATTTTATTTTTTTTGTCTTAAATAGCATGTGGAGTCTTCTCTTTTTGTGTTATTGGTCCAATGTTAGTGAGGTTGCAGCCTCATGGATTCTTCAATTGTTTTCTTGCAATGGAAATTTCGTTTCATAGTTCACGCGATACACAGATAAATTTTAAAGTGTTTAAAGTAATTTTTATACTATTTTAAGAATTAAATTGATATTTAAATATTTTTCTTTTTCTCATTTTAAATTGAATTATCTAGTAAATTAAATTTCATATTAAATTATCTTAAAAAAGAATTGTATCCTTAAACTATTTTCATCACATAAAATAATTTCCTGTTAATTATTTTTGTATATAAATAATCCTTTTTTTATTTTTATTTAACTTAATTGTTCATTTGTAAATGAATAATTTAAATTATTTTCCTAAATAATTATATATTCAATTTTCATTATGATTATTTTCCTTTTAAATTATATAATTTTCTAATTTCTCTAATTTGATATATAGGTATATTAATACTAATTTGGTTACATAAATTTCCTAATTAAATAACTGCAAAAAGAATGTCAGTCTTGTTCTTATTTTGAACTAGAATTTTTTCACAAATGTTTCTCTTTGACAACAACTTTGTATACACTAATAGATATGTATAAAATTGGATCTAATTATATAACATTTAAAATATATTAAAATAAAGTAAAATATTGTAATGCGTTACCCTTGTTAGCAAACACAATTAGGTGCAAAAATAATAATTTGAATAATCTTTAATATTTAATTTATATGAATATATATTTAATTTATATTAATATTTATTTTGAATCTTGAAATTATTACAACTTTTTATTATTTTAATAAAGGATAGTATTCAAAATAATATTAATTAATAGAATAAATTATAATACTAATGTTTCAGAAATTATTTAGCATGTAATGAATTATTATAATCAATATTTTATCTTAGTAATATCTTTATATTTGAACTCGTGAATTATATATTTTATTTATATGTATAAAATTGGATCTAATTTATAACATTTAAAATATATCATTAAAAAATATTACTATTTTATAATTCTTTAATTTTATTTTAGAAATTATTATAATTTTTATTATTATTTTAATAAAGGATAGTATTTAAAATAATATCAATTAGTGGAATAAATTATAATACTAATGTTTCAAAAATTATTTAGCATGCAATCAATTATTATAATCAATATTTTATCTAATACAATATATTTATATTTAAATTTATGAATTATATATTATATATTATATTTATATGTATAAAATTGGATCTAATTATATAACATCTAAATATCTATTAAAAAATTATCCAAGAAGAGCTAGTGGCAAATCTATAACATTATTTGGACCAAGGTGACTTTGATACAACTCACTTGTACATTCTTCAAAATTGTGAAGTGGTGGAACCATATTTAGCATAAGATGTTGTTCAATTCTTATATAACTCTAATAAAGTTAATCATCTTATGTTGTGTACTTCAAGTAATTTGTTTTTCCTTTCCAATAATTATGAGAAGTTTTTAAGAGACCTTACTTCTGTCGCTTAATTGTTGAAATTAAGTAAGACATTTCATCAAACTTTCCTAAATGGTTCAAACAATATTAAGTAAACACCTTATAAGTTATTTAAATATTAGATGGTCATAATGATGTGTTGTATGAAATTAATTATTAATTTTTATAGGTTTTAAATTTAGAAAGTAATATTGAAGACCATTATTGGTTAATTTTACATGGAGACCTAAGAAAAAAGTTAAATCATGGCCTGTCTACACTATAAATGGATACAAATTCCATACAATATGCTTAAGCGAAGGCATGAATTCCTCTAACTATGGTGTTTTTGTACAAGAAACCAATGCCAAATCAGAATCCGATTTTTATGGAATGTTAATTGATATTATTCAGTTAGAATACATTAGCCTCCTATTACTAAAGTTAATTCTCTTCAAGTGTGAATGCTTTGATATTACTCCTAATATAGAAACCAAAGTAGATAATACGTATGAGATTGTTGACATAAAGCAATCATAGAGATATAATAAAACATACGACCCATTCATATTTGTACAAGTAGAACAAGTTTATTACACAATATATCCTGAGGGACATCGAGGTTGGTTGGTCATAATCAAAACAAAAGCTCGCAATATAATCAATAAGAATATATTAAGTCAAACTGAGTAAGAGGCTCAATACTAGGACGATGAGCTTATAGGGCTTCGAGTTTTGTTGCAAGTTGACCCAAAGGTCATTAACATGCTCTTGCAGATGTAGATGGAGGTGGTAAAGGAGTAGATGAATATTTATTGGGTCAACCATACTTAGATGAACCAGACGAAGGTGAATACATAACAAGTGAAGGTGAGATAAAGAATGATTTTGATGATACAAATTCCTTTTAGGTAATTCCTATAAAAAAAGCGACCATCATACCTTATGTTAATTGTTTTTATATTTGCGTGTTGTGATTTGCAACAATTACTTGTAGTGAACATTAGAGGAAATATAAGTGACAGGTTTTGGTGTAAAGAACATGTCATATGATTAAATTTTGCATTCTCAAGTTGGGTTATTTGTTTACTATAAATCCATTACTTTACTTTTTTTTTATATGTTCTTAAATGTTAAACATGAATATGGCAAACAAAGGAAGAGGTTGTAAACCACCTAACTGTGGCAAAGATTGTGGTGTTAGTTGGAGAACTCTAGTCACAACTAACTCTCCCACTTCTTCCATTCACATCTCTACCTCAAAATCAATAATTCCTTTTATTGGACTAGGTCAAGCCCCACTTCCTACGATTCAAGAGGGAATAGATCCTACCTATGTAGGGGAATCGATTCCCCTTACTAGGGAGGCCACACCTTCAACACCAAAAGGTTCACTTACATTTCAATATCCACCTTGTTTAGAGCTTGGACAAGTAGTTGATGAGTGACCTTTGCTTCAGGTGGCAAATGAAAAGTAAGTAAAATAAAATATAATGTTAACTTTTTCTATCTGTCATTTTTTAAATATGGTTTTAACATCATCTTCTTTTATATAGATTTACACTAGACTTGGGGGTTTCCCATATAATCTAAAAAATCTTTAAGGCAAAATTTGATGAAGAGTGTCTAAGTTGGAAGAAGGCATCAATTGACCTCTGAGATAGGTGGTTTGGAATGTTTAAGGTAATTAAAATTGTGTTTCAATTTAGAATGTGTTTCTTGTATTATATTTAATTTGTTGCCTAATTCTTTTTTTATGTAGAAAGCATATAGGTGGGAGTTGCAACAAGAGCAAATTAGATGTGTTTTTTAAAACAGAGGTTTAACTTTTAAAAAAAAAAATCATTGAACAATATCAGAAATGGTCAAGAATCGCATAAATGGAATCCAACCAATATTAAAACAGCTTTATACCAACATTGGTCTTCACTTTTCAAATTTATGAGAATCTTCCTGGAAATTTGCCTATCAAGTTACCCTCACTGCCTCAAGGAAACATGAGAGTGACACTTTGATTACCTTGCATAATTTTTTGCATAGTTTTAGCTTTTAGTATGTGAGACATTTAACATTTACAAATTGCCATAGTTTGTTTGAACTTCTAGAGAGTATTATCATCATTAGAGCATTTAAGACTACTTGATGGCGATGTCATAAGCTTGCCTGAAAGCATTAAGCACCTTCCACAACTCAAATATCTTGATGCTATTGGATGTAAAAGGCTTCAATCTATACCAACAATTCCACAATTCATTGAATGCTTTCATGTTCAAAGTTGTGAATCTCTTAGTGTAATGTCAATTTCAATGAGTGAACTACCTTCCAAAAAGCCAAAGTGAACTTTCATGTTCCTTAGCTGCATATATTTGGATCAACATTCATATGACACCATTTTGAAATATTCCATTACGAGGATTGAACTTCGAGCAAGTGAAGAAGTTATAATAACACCCCCGGATCATGATGATGTTAATTTATTTACAGTAAAAATTATGAAAAATACTGATAAATTGTGCTACTTTTTACTGGCTAGAAACAGCTAAGTTAGAGATTGGTTCCATTATCTCTCTACACATACTTTGGTCTCCATTGAACTTCCCTCTAATTTGTTGCGTTTTGTTATCTACTTGATTATTTCTCAAAACTAATCATTATACATTGCAAATTTTGTATGCGAATGCTCCTTTTCCTCGGAAACTATTTCGGGTGGAAGGATAAATATAAGAAGTTTCTTTGTAGATGAAATCACCTTCCTCCATCCAAATCATTGATTCGAAATGATGTTAGATAATGTGTTTGTATGGTATGATACACAATGTTGCAAGAAGATAGTGGAAGAAATTAAAGAAAGAAAAGTCATTAATGAAAGGAGTAGGAGGTACAATAATCCAAAGCTTACATTTAAATTCTTTGCTCAAACTCTAGATGATGAGTAAGTAGTGATAAAAGAAAAGTGTGGTTTTCAATGAATTTATACCTCTGAAAATCAAAATATGGAGGAAAGAGGAGGGAGTAGGTGAGAGAAGTAGGGAAATTCATGAATTAGAGGCTAATGCAATAACAATTCCTCCAAGAAAGAAACTCAAGCAACATGTCTTTGGAACTCCATCCAATATGGAAGTAGAAGAAATGGAACAGTTTAGGTAACCCTGCTAGTGTTGATGGATACAAAGTTTACACATTCTGATATTTTCTACTATTGCATAACATATATGCTAATAAAAATTTTGTACTCTGCAAAAAATACGGTCTTTGAGCAGGCATTTATTTGAGGAACTCATGCATATTGAATTTGGAAAATGAGGAGATGAAATTACCGTACACCTGTTATAGCATTCCCTTGCGATTGTTTTGAAGAAGCGCAAGCGTACAAATATGCTACTACCATGATAGTTTTGAGAGCTCTGTTAGTATTTGCTTTGGACTGCATTACGTGGCCTTTTCTTAACTTTATATTTTATGGTTTCAGTTTTATTACTTAGTAAATAAGTTATTCTTACATTTATGTTTTGTTTGGTTCATGGAGAGAAAAAAGAAAGAAAGTGAATGGAGAAAAAGAGAAAAGAGAAATTGAGTAAAAAATGAAATGATTGTTTAGTTATTTAGTACGAGAGAAAAAAAAAAGATGAAAGAAAAAGGTTATTTATAAAAAACACAAAGAGTATTAATTTAAATTATACTAATTTTGTTTATTTATGATATAATTATGAAAGATATAATGTTAATTTTAATTTATTATTTTTATTTTTGTAGTGTTTTCTTCAAATTGGAGAGAATCATTTTTTTAATGTGGGTTTTATAAGTTTTTTTCTCTCTTGTTTTGCATTTCACTTGACATATATGAAAAGGAAGAGAAAGAAAAAAGGAGAAAGGAATTTAGGAATATCAAAAATATTTTTCTTGTTTGTTTTAAATAAAAATAAGGAAGGAAAAAATAAAAGTGATGGTCTCATACCAAATTTCTTTCCTTCCAATTTGAAATGAAAACTACACAAAGAGCACAAATTTAAAAATATTTTTTTAAGCCTTTTATGATTACAACTAGAGTTGGGTATAAGGGTAACTCACCCGTTTAGGCTCATTTAGACTCGTACTTGTTTAAGCCTACATTCAATTAAGTTCGTATGTTTAGCTCGCAATTTAAATGAATTTCATTTTAAACTACATGTGACAACCTCGCTTAACTTACGAGTAAACAAGTAAGTGTGCCACCCTTATTAAGAAAAAATATTTTTTTTAAAAAAGTAATCAAATTTAAGCTAAATATAAAATATTTTTTTTAATAAAAAATTCTAAATTGTCTTACCATTAAAGATCTAAATAAAAATATTGACAATACAACCATATAAAGTATTTAAATTTAAAAGTGTATCAAGTCTAAAGTCAAATATGTAAAAAAAAATTGAACCTACCCAAAAATTTACAGGTCTACTTGCCTAACTCGTAGGTTAAACAAGACATAAAATAGTTTGTGTTTTCAATAAATTTCAAAATTGGGAATTCATACCCGCATGGACTGCAGGCTAAATAGACAAGTTGCGAGTATCAACCCGTTTACCTAACTCTAATTACAACATATACAAAAGAAATCCTTATATCATATTTTTATCTAAGGATATTTATGTTATTTTATAAACATATTATTTTCTTACCTCTTTTTTTTCCTTCTCTTTTCACTTCTATCAAATAATAAAACAGTCATCTCTTTTTTTACTAATTTTCTTTTCTTTTCTTTTTTGCTTTATCTTTTTTTTTTCATAAACCAAACAAAGCATTCATGTATATCAAATGAAGGAAAATTCTTTATCTTCTTTTCTTTTTCCCATTTTTCTTTTCAACCAAACAATATGTAAAGAGTAAATAGTCTATTATTCAAAGTTAATGAAATTTTGCTAGTGCGTTAATTTTAAATAGAGTGGAGACTTTTGATTTTTTGAAGTAAAATCTATTATCTATTTTAATTTTATATTTTTTATATAAAACCAGTTTAGTCAATTTGTAATAGGTTAAATTGGGTGATAACTTATGTTGAGTGGTTATACTAAGTGAGTTTTATCAATACTATTTTTTTCTTGTAACATTATTTTTCACCAAATATAAGCCCACTTCATACATGTATGTTGAACATTTTGGAACAAGATAATATGCTTCAATGCTAGAAAAAAATAAAATTCAACTATTATAACAAGAAAAAACATCAAGCTCTACAAGTCATATAGACTAATTACAAACACAATATTTTAAATACTTGGTATACAACTTCATCTTTCCAATCTTGTGACTGACATTGAGCTTGTTATTTTAAAAATTAAGGTATCAAATAACGATGACCGACTTGGATTGGTGGATTTGTAATGTTAGTGTTGCAAGGGCCCCCTGCTAGGGTTTCTCCAATCTCTTAAATTCTCTTTCTCCTTTGTCATGGTGACAACGACTTTGTATCCTTGGTCTTTTCTTGACCCCTTGGGTAGAACAAATCCAATTCCATCCTCCATGATTATACCCATCCCTCCAACAAAGTCCTTTGTGAAGGTTTTAAACAATTTAGGTAGCATTCTCGTTAGCCAATTGTCACAATCATGCATAAAAGAAAATGTTATCTCCATTAAAATCCCCAAGGAAAAGTACCAACAAGGCCTACTAAGTTGTAAGAACAACCTCCATGGCAAGCTCGTTCTTGCAACTTGTTAATCAATGGTGATTGAACCCTCTTGGTAAAGGATGCTTCAAATTTAGCTTCGCCTTGCTAGTGGACCTGTGAAGCATTTTGGCTATGGGTTCTTGGATCCTTTAACCAAGTATCTTAAGGGTTTTTTTATGGAGCCCTAATTTCAATCCAAACAGCATTCAAATGACCTATGCAAAATGTTGTGTTAAGATTAAGGATCTCCCTTTAGAGTTTTAAAGGCCAAATATAATTTTTTTTCCATTACAAGTGAAGTAGGCACACCTTTAATTGTTGACAAGGCTACAAGAAAAAAAACCTTTAGACACTTTGTAAGGGTCGTTGTCGTCCTCAACCTTGACAAAGAGCTCCCTAACTATATTCTTGTTGAAAGGGAAAAGCTTATATTTTCTTTGTCTTAGTTGAATATGAGAATATCCTTGATTTTTTTTTCCATCATTGCAAGTGCATTAGCCATTTATTTATCAATCGTGATAAAAAGATGTTTTCTTATTCTAAAAAAAAAAACTAGGAAATCATAGACCCCAAGTCAAAGTTGAAAGGTTTTATCAAAGATACTCTAGTGAGGATAAAGGAACCTATAAAGAATCCTTTTTTGTCATCTTCCTTAGGGGAAAAAGACCAACAGGGAAATATGAGAAAAGATGAAGATGATGCTAGTCTTCAACCTCACAAAGTTACTTACGGTGGAGTGGTTATAACTACAAAGAATGCCTTCACAAATATTTCTCTCCCATATCTGAACAAAATGAAGACCCTCAACATGAAGGTAGCAAGTGACAAAAACTTCACATGTTTGTGGTCCATAACACCTTAGAGGAATATTTTGATGCTCAAGAGTATGTCTCTCTAATGTAGAACCAGAAGGTGATTCCAACTAATAACAATAAGCTATTGAGAATACAAAATGATATGCAAATTGTTTTCTCCTTATGGGTTGATATGATGGAACCATATGGAAATCTAGAGCTCTCTAGTATGCAAGACGTTCCAATTGATCTAATTTCCAACTTTGAGGATATGGTTTCTAAATACTAGAAAAAGAAATTAAAGTAAACAAGTAAGCATAATGTGGGAGCAATGAGTAAGAAGCCCCTTGCTAGGGTACGTAACAATAAATGTTCCTCATAAAGTCATTTATTGGAACATTAAAGGACTAAGGAACCTTAAGTCAAGCATGACCCTAAAAATTTTGTGTTTCTCAAATAGACCTAACCTTCTTTTGATTGACTTTACTAAAATTCCCCCCGTTACTAGCAATAGATGCACCTTAAGCCTCTGGCTACCAAATCTAGATCCCTTTTTCTTCCCTATATTTGGTGTTTTTGTAATGACACTTTACCTGTTAATCTTATTTACATGTCAAAGTAGGTTGTCATTTGTTCCACTATCATCAATCAAAATATGGCTTTTTCGTGGCAATTTATGCCTTAATATTCTACAAATTTTGGAAAGATTTCTAGTTAAAGTTGGTTTCTCTACAAAGTTCCTTCAATGGTGCTTGGTGTTTTGTTGCTGATTACAATGCAGTTCTTAGCTCTCATGAAAAGAGAGGTGGCTCCATCCCTTCTCAAGTATCTTGCAATGATTTCAAAGCCTAGACTAATATATGTAGGTTAACCCATATTCCAACTAGAGATTCCCCCTTTACTTAGTCCAATGGGAGACATAGATCAAGCCTCATTGAGCTTAGACTCAACGAAAGCATTTATAATGATGTCTTTCTCTCCCTATGGAACAACATTAATTGTTGCATTTTTCCCTATGTCAACTCTAATCACCACTCTCTCTTGTTAGTGCTTTAGCAAAATCAACAATCTTTTGCCTCCTCTTTTAAATTTATGAGTTTATGGTCTAAGAATCCTAGCTACTCATTAGTCATTGAAAACCCATGGAAGATTACTCCGTATGGCTGCCCAATGTTTTGTTGTCTTAGAAGTTGAAAAATTTAAAGACGACCCTTAAAGCATTGAACAAAAATGACTTTGGTGATGTCCACAATTTTGTTGACTTTGCAATGGAAAAACTCAATCTTATTTTGAAACAAATTGGTGATATTGAACCTTTTGATAGTCTGCTAGACTTTGAGAAGAATGCTCAATCTAAGCTTCAATAGGCCCTAATTATGCAAGATATTTTCTCAAAAGAAAAATCCAAAATTTAATGGCACACTAACAGGGATAGGAACACTGGTTTCTTCCACAAGATTGAGACCACTAGACAAAAAAACTCAAAAGATTGATATTTCGTAGATTGAAAGTGGGATCTTAACCAAGCAAGGTGACATTGAAGATTTCTTTTTAAGCTACTTCTTTTACATTTTTGTTTCTGATAATAGCTATTTATAAAATAACCTCATTCAAGATGTCATTTTGTCTCTAGTTTCTCCTCAAGAAAATGATTTGCTTGTTGCCTTGCCCTCCATGGAAGAGGTTAAGAATGTTGATTTCAGCGTAAACAAGAACAATGCACCAGGGCCAGATGGGTTTGATGGTCATTTCTATCAAACATATTAGGACCTCATTGATACAGATGTTTACAACTCCACCTTTCAGTTCTTCCAATAAGGTTAGATACTCTCATCACTTAATTCAAATAATGTTGTTTGTATTCCTAAAATCCCTGTTGTGGATAGAGTGGAGCAATTTTGATCAATTGCTCTAGTCAATTAATGAACAAAGAAAACTCAACTTTCTATAATAGTTGTATCTCTAGTACTCAAGTTTTAAGCATTTATTCTTTGCTTGGATTCTATCATGGTTCTTTCCTTTTCACTTACCTTAGTATCCCTTTTTTTCAAGGGAAACCAAGAAGAGTTCATCTCCAATTTATCGCTGATAGAATTAAGATGAAGCTAACAATGTGGAAAGGGAAATTACTATCTTTCATAGGAAAGGTTTTGTTGGTCAAATTCATGATTCAAAGTATATTAGCTTATACTTTCCACTTCTACCAATGGTCGAAGTCCTTGCTTAAATCAATTGATCAAAGGATAAGGAATTTTATCTATAACGGGGATGTTGATTCTAGGAAAATTGTCACTGTAGCCTGACACATGGTTTGTAAACCTTTTGAGGAAGGTGGTTTGGGTTTGAAATCAATCACAACAATTAATAGAGTTTAATGTTAAAGCTTGGTTGGGAGTTGTTTTCATCTAATCTGCCTTGGGCTATTTTGTTAAGAGTTAGGATTTAATAAAATAAGAAAATCTCTAGTTATCACATCTCTTCCATTTGGAATGGGATCAAAAGTTCCTCTTAAGTGGTATTAGACAACTTGGCCTAGTTAATTGGTAAAGGTGATGTTAGCTTTTGGCTTAACAATTGGACCTACCCCTTCATTGCAAATCCTTTTGTTCATTCTTGATCATATTTGGCCTAAGTTGCAAGCCTTTGTTAGAGAGACTTATGGCACGAAGGTAAATGAAGTTTCCCTCTCCTTTTTATTGAAACATTATCGCACAATGCATACTTAATCTATAAGGTTCTTGTTCCCATGGATAATAAACATGACAAGCTTGTATGAAGAGAATCATTTGAAGTGAATGTCATTTAGGCAGATTTGGAACAACTTCATTCCTCCTAAATCAACAATTTTTTTGAAGGTTTTTCATAACAAATTGCCAACAAACTACAACTTAAGGAGGAATTACAATTGTTTCAATATGTATAAATTGCAAGTAAACCTTTGAAATAGAAGAGCATTTATTTGTTCATTTCTCCTTTGCTAGGAAATTTTGGAACTGCTTTTGGGTAAGCTCAATTGCAATTTGGACCTCTCATCTTTGTATTATCTTTTCTCTATGTGTGACGTTGAAGTGCCACAAGTGGAGGATATTGTTCTTGTTATTGTTACCTTATCTCTCTCTTTTATTTGGACAAAGAGAAACAATAACAAATGTGACAACTTCATCATGCTTCTTAGTATTGTAATTAATTCTATAAAGGTAGTAGTGCACCTAACATGGACCATTTCCTCTGGTCACATGTCTAACTCCCTATTTGATTTTGACATCTCAAAGTGGTTTTCTATGAATGGCCATCCTAAGGCAAACTCACAATATCACTCAAGTTTCCTAATATCTCCCTCTCAACCCTTGGATTAAATGCAACACGAACAGGGCTGCTAAAGGGAGCCCAAGTTCTTTTGGTTGTCGTTGTTTTTTCATACATAATGACAATTATTTTCTTGAATTGTTTATAGGTAACCTTGGGACCAAATATGTTTTTTTTGCTTAGGTAATGATAGTCATTTATGTGAATATATTGGTTGTTTGGCACAATTGATCACACTTGTGAATAGATATTGACTTTAGTTTATTGGATAAAGTTGTTAAAAGTCCTAATTTAATTCCTTGGACCTTTCAAAATTGTTGGTTACATTGTTTAAATTCTTTTCCTTTTTTAAATATTAGATTTACTCATATATATTAAGAAGGTAATGTCTCTATGGATAAGCTGACCATATATTGTGTACATAACTTAGGTTATGCATGATGGGATACATCACCTTCTTTCATTTCTCGTAATCTCCTTATATATAAATAATAATTACCTTCTTACATATTCAATTAGTTTTGATTTTCTTAAGTTTTGGTTTGATTGTCCCAAAATATTTTGTTTATCCTTAACTTATTAATGTTTTCAAAGATTTGTGTGGCATAGAATCGCTAAGGATACAGGTGTCAACATAGTTAAGATGTTTGTCCTTAATGTAATGATGCATCATGCCTAGATGGAATCCATTTTGTCATCAGATTTGGCATCAAAATTGACCACCTTGTAAGTGGTTCCAATGGCTACGGATGAACAAAACCAATAACCTAAGATCACACGAAGGATAAGACTAGGACAAAGTTTTTGGGGTTGGGTAAGCCAGCTTTGCCATTTTTTGGAATTTGGTTAAATGTTGAAGATTGTATATGATCGTGGGAGTGATCAGAAGTTGGAAGATGGAGTGGTACAGGTGGTGAAGAAGGTGGTGGGATGGTAGTTTGAACGGATTGTGAGGGTATTTATAGCTAAGGATTAGGGGGCAACGCACTGTACAGGTTATAAGTTTGTTCCTTGTCTTGTCAGATTACTAACTATATGATATGATTTTGTTGTTACTGTGAAATAAAAAAGGTATCAGATAGCATCGTTCTTTTTTCATTCTTTTATTTATACAATAAAAACATTAATCATATATTTTAGTTTGATTATAGATTATAATGTTTACTTAGAATGGAAATAAAATATTTGAGAAATCTTCAGTGCCTATTCCGGATCCTTTGGTAGCTTCAGCTAGCTTCATCTTCTTATATCTTGGGAAAAGGAAATGGCTCATAAAATCGTTGGTTGACGTCATGGCTTACGATTACGAATTCCAGAGTCAAAAATCGTTCACTCGATCTCATCAAGCTTTTGAAAAAAGAAAAAAAAAAAAAAAACAAAAGAAGCACTTACCAAGCTGGCAACAGGGTAACACTTAATAAAATACAAATTAAATTTTTCAAAAAAACAAAAGAAGCACTTATCAAGCTGACAGCAGGCTAACTCTTAATAAAATACAAATTAAATAGATTTGGAAAATCAATTATCGTCATCAACATGCAGTATAATTTTGCATCACAATACTCAGGCTGAGTTATCTTTTAACTTTGATTGTATATACTAATATGTATTTATTTAATTTATTTATGAATTTAATTTAAATACACTTACACGATAAAAAAAATTACATTTTTATTTAATTATAAATTGATATGAATAATAAATTTGATGATTTTTGTAATAATTATCTTAAGATTATATTAATATAATTTTTAATTGATTGATAATAAGATATAAAAATTAAAATCTTTGAAAGAAATAATACTTTAGAAAATGTTCACATTCTAAGTCTTATACCTTGATAGTAAGAAAATACTCTACCATCAATGTACATACATGCTCACATTCTAACACTAATAAAAAGAGTTTCATCAGTCTTTAGTTCCACTCCACCTTTCTTCTACAGAGAAATTTGGTTACCCTGATCATGGAATCTCTAGCATTGTCATTTCTCCTCATGCCATTGTTTCTTTTCACCATAATCTCCCTTAACACTTTCTCATCTTATGCTTCTCAACTCACTTACACAGATCATTGTGCTACCATAGTTCCAAACTCAAACCCCAATGAGTCCAAATTCAAAGATTTCCCACATGGTCGATTCCAAGTTGGTTACTACCTTGGTGGTGACACAATTGTTGGTGCTGACACCTTCCAGAAACTGAGACAGAAACAAGTTACCCTTCGAATCAAGAATGTGTATGAGACCGATGTCTTTGGCATACACAAAGTTGGAGCTACCTTGTTAGTAAGAAGTGCCAGTTCATATTACCGTGTGGGGAACTTCACACGTGGCAAAAGATTGAAGAACCGTAAGCGTTTTCCGAGTTCAATAATATTTAGTCTTAATGGGTTCTGGTCAGAATCTTCCGGGAAGCTTTGCATGGTTGGAACAGGAACTGGCTATAGCATGCAACGTTTGGAGGTTGTTCTCAAGCTTTACAATGTTGTCAATTCGAGTAATACTGTTTCTACCTTGTTCACTGGAAGCTTGGAGAGCTTGAGTCCTCAGTATGAGGTGAGTCATTTTGAACCCATTTCTGTGTTTATTTTTCCAAGAATGGATTACGAATATAGTTTGGATACTAAAGAAGCAAAAACTGAGTATTCTGATGAAGGTGAAGTGGTACCGGGTTTATCCATTAATCCGGTTACTTTTTGCTCAAACATTTTTCCAATGATTAATGGTAAATATGATTTGCAATACCAAAGTGAGTGCAATTCTGCTAACAATTGCAGTCCTATTGGGGGGGATGCCAACCAATTGCCTTATATTGTGTCTTTGAAAGAATTGGTTTGTTTAGATGTTAAAAAGAGAGTGAGAGTATTGATTGGGTTTCGCAATAGTGGTGCTAGATGGTCTTTCAATCCTAATGCTACATTAGTTGGAGAAGGGTGGTGGGATGAGGAAAAGAACCAATTGTCTATAGTTGGTTGCCATTTCTTAGGAATGGAAGAATCAATAGCTAGTGTTCGTGTGGGTGATTGCTCCACAAGAATGATCTTGAGGTTTCCAAAGATTTGGTCAATCAAAGATGCAAGTAGCATCGTGGGCCAAATTTGGAGCAACAAAACTGTGGGCGATTCAGGTTATTTCAGAAAGATGGTTTTAAGAAAAATTGAGGACCAAAGAGTTGAAATTTCTGGTAGAAAGTATGAGTATAACCAACTTGACAAAGTGAGAAAGCTGTGCCCAAGACAAGAACCTCTGAAGAACAAGGGAATAAGGTATCCTGATGTTTATTCTTCTGACATGAGATTTGACATGTCAGCTAGAATCTCTAAGAGGAGAGTTGCATGGGGTTATTCTGTTCCATTGGTTGTTAATGATCAGATACAGTTGAACTTAGATGAAACCTTTCCTTCTAATTCCAGTTACACACTCCCATCCATTTCTCCAAACTCTGACAGCACTGGCTTGTACAATGTTAGCTACAAAATCAGCATCAATCTACTACCTAATACCAGGTTAGATGGAGATAAGTCTAAGTTAAATACAACAACAAATTTAACTGAGACAGTGAACGTTTCAGCTGAGGGAATTTATGATGCTGAAGCTGGAAGCTTATGTATGGTAGGTTGTAGAAACCTTGGCTCAAAGAACCAAATACCATCATCAAATTCTCTGGATTGTGAGGTTATTGTCAAGTTTCAGTTCCCACCACTTGATGCAAAGAACAATGGAGGTTACATCAAGGGAAGTATTAAAAGCATACGCGAAAATTCAGATCCTCTTTACTTCAAACAGTTGGATCTGACTTCAGCTGCATTTTACACAGCAGAAGCATCACAAATCTTAAAGAAAGTGGATATGGAGGTCATGATGATTCTGGTTTGCACCACACTAGCATGTGTTTTTGTGGGTTTGCAACTTTACCATGTGAAAAGAAATCATGATAAGCTTCCCTTAATCTCCTTTGTCATGTTATTGATTCTTACTTTGGGAAATATGGTACCTCTTGTTCTGAACTTTGAAGCCCTTTTTGTAAAGAATCATGACAAGAAAATCATTTTGCTTGGAAATGAATGGTTTGAAGTAAATGAAATTGCTGCAAGGCTTATTGTAATGGTAGCTTTCTTGTTGCAACTGCGTCTCTTGCAGCTCATTTGGTCAGCAAGAAAGGCTGATACAAAACAAAAGGACATTTGGATTGCTGAGAAGAAGGTTTTGTACGTGATTTTTCCCTTATATGCAGCAGGGTTCTTGATTGCATTGCTTGTACACCAAAACAATACCTTGCATGGGGATGTGGTGTATTCATCTAGTCTTTCACTACACCACTCATTTTGGGAGGACTTGAAATCTTATTCAGGTTTGGTACTAGATGGCTTTCTCTTGCCTCAAATTTTGCTTAATTTGTTCATGAATTCCAAGGGGAATGCTCTTTCTTGTTCATTTTACTTTGGAATCAGTTTGGTCAGACTACTTCCCCATGCATATGATCTCTTTGAGGCTCTTGTATATGTTGATGATTCATCCTTATATGAGGATGAGATTGCAGACTATTACTCCACTGCTTGGGATATAGTTATTCCTTTGGTAAGCGTTATATTTGCTTTAATTATCCATTTGCAACAACGATTTGGTGGTTGGAGCATTCTTTCTTGGAAAATCAAGGGAAAAGAAGAATATGAAAAGGTGCCTGTGGTGACTGAAGCATAGATCCAAAGAAATGTAGTATGCCTTATGCTGAAACTGAGAAAACAGAATGACTCACCCTTGGCATATTTTTTTCCACTTCCATGAGCAACAATATTTGTAACATTTCAGCTTTTTAATTTTAATCAAGAATTTTCACTCTATAAATTGAGATGTTCCTACTGTTAATGATGCGTAGATTTATTCATAGATGTTGAATCCCTGGTTCAAAATTTCACTAGGATTGTTTTATGTCAAGGAAGAATTTGATTGAGATGAGTCTCCGAATGCTGAAGTTCTCTCTCTAGGATGTTTCATGGTTTCAACTGCATTGCAGCATAAAACTTTTTTTTTTTTTTTGTGTTATTAATCTAGATGACTAGATGTCAAAATCTATACGATTTTGTTAACCATAGTGCATCCCACTGAGTTCTAATAAAAAAAGTTAATACAACCAAAATTAAGAACTGATCCTTCTGTTGTGACTGTGAGTCATATTATGTAATACAGTTTTGTCACACAACTCACAAGTACGTATCTGTTCTTGTTTAGAATAAACTTGAACGAAAAAGGTTATGTTATAAAGAACTCGAAGAACTGGTTGTTGTACAGAATAACTTCATCCATGATTTGGAATTTTTCAAATCCGTATCATTTTTTGTGTGAAAAAAACTAAAAGGTAACATCTTATAAGAACAAAATAAAATTAGTGTGACAAAATAAATAAATATAGAGTTACGCAACAATTTTGTAATTGCATTCACTGGCAGATACAATGGGGGCAATGTCCTCCACAAGCTAATTTTATTTTACTTGAATACATATAAAAAATACTCCCATAAAAAAATAAATATTACCTGCATAAGATAATTTTTTTCAGATGATTGTAAAAAATTATAACATGAAATTATAATTTGTAAAAACTTAAATATTTTGATTTTTTTTTCGTCACGAGACTGCATATTTTATAAAATCTTATAATATTGTTTTTATAAAATCTTATAATATTGTTTTTATAAAATTATTATAGATTAGTCTTTGTCCCCACTAAAAGAAATTTTTAATCCACCACTTATATTAAAGGAGTAACAGTTACGAAATTATAAACTGGACAGACAACAAAGGACTAAATTATAATATTTTATATAACAAGCAAATTGTACACTAACATTTGAATAAACCCAGCCAAGTGGTGATATAAACGGTTATTTTGAAAACGACTTTTTTTATTATAGAAAAATAAATCCGTGTATCAAAACACAATTTTATAAAAATAAAAAATTAAAATAATATGTTGATCTTTATAAAATTAAAAAAATTATTTTAATTTTTTAAAAATTTTATTTTAATTTAAATTTTTTTAAAAAAAATTATTTTCGTCCTAATTTTTAAATGAAAAATATTAAATAATAAGATAATAAAACGATAATAGTAATTTATTAACTTGTGATAAAAATATTATAAGACACTCAGATGTAATATTTTTAATAATTAATTTTTTAATTTTTATTTATTTTAAATAATTGATAAAATAAAAATTAAATAATAAAATATTTAAAAATATAGTTTATAAAAAAATTACATGTAAATGTCATGTTAAAAATCACAAATCAATTAATTATCAAAATTTTAAATGTTATTAATTTATACTTAAAAATAAGAACTAAAATAAAATAAATACATTTTTAAATAATTAAAATTTAAAAAATTCAAAGATTAAAATAAAAATATTTTATTTTTAAGAATAAAAAGTTATTTAAGATAAAACACTAAAAATAAAATCATAGTTAAGTACGCTACTTTATCAAAACAAAATGTAGAAATCTCATTTTAAAACAAAACTTCATAAAAACATTTGAATACACGATTTCTATGGTTAAAAAAATAAATATTAAAAAAGACATATTTAAAAAATTGACTTCTATAATTTAAATTAAAAAATAAAAATAAAATAAATCATGTTTTAAAACACTAATTTTTGTGTTAAAGCTGTGTTTTAAAACACAATTTACTTATATTCATATTTTCAAAAAAATATATATCCATTTTGATATTTGAAAAAAATATCTCTTAAATGTTAAAAAAAAGAAGAAGAAAAACAGCATTATGCTCAAAATCATGGTGGGACATTTTTAACGTGCAACATGCCCCTCGAGTGTTTCTATCAAATGCCATTTTTTCATTTTATAACTAATTTGTTACGAGGTATATAGACAAGTAAATTATCGTCTTATGTTAGACTTTTGTGAATATTGAGTGAATTCCTTTAATGTATATTCTACTATTCTCTCTTATTCTTTATACGTAGATATTGAATTTTATACTTAAATTCCATTTCAATATTTTCTCCAAAATCCTTCAATTTCATTAGAGCCTCGAATTTCTTCTTCACAAGCTATACTCACATTCCTTGATATATATGTAAATATATATAAATAAAAAAATAAATAAATATATATATATATATTGATTTTTACTAATTAAAAGTTGTTTTATTGAACCAAAAATATCTGAATTAATGTTTTGACTTTAATTATATATTTGCTATATACTGTGAGTATTCATATAATTTTTATGAGTTTTGTCATAATGAGATCAAGTGTAAACAATGTCATTTTGCACCTCCAAAATTTATTGGAATTGTGTAGAATTTCACATTGATTAAAATAAGAAGTTTAATGTGGTATTTAAATCATAAAGTTCTTTCATCTAATGGTATAATATTTTGAATTAACCTCTTTTTTACGTTAAAATCATAACAAGTTATGTCTATTGTTTAGAATTATCTAGGATTAACTCTTCAATGATTGAAAATTTCATTCTTCTTCACTCTTCTTAAGCGTAGTAACAAAGTTTTTATTATATCTATTTTTTTTTTGTCATCTTTATATTGGGATTTGTCTAGCTCCATTCATCTTGGATCTTTCTCATATTTATTGTTTAGTGAAGCTTTAAACACCTACTTAAGGTTTTTCAATTGGTTAAGATACCTTTTAACTTCACTAATGTTGATTTCTTGATATAGCCTTAAGTGATTATAAATATCCCATCATATTGGGATTTAATCCATGAATATTCATTGTTATGTCCTTTTTCATTTATTTAATTTAACAAAAACTTTTTTAAGTATTCTTATTTCTAAATATGAATCAATCGAATAAAATTTAAATTATAAATGCCAAAGAATTACAATTTTAGAATACCTAATGATTACTATAACATTCGTGCAACTTATAATTAAACATTACAATTTAGTCTGACATATATTAAAAGGGTTAAATACAATTGTATATATGTATTACATTTCCAAAATATTAGTTATGCTTTAATACATCAACCTAAAAACGGATAGACTAAATAAGATAATAGTTTCTAATTCTCATAATGATTCTTAGTCAAAACATTCAGAAGGGTCTTCTTCTTATGGTGATTCCTCCCTTCCTTCTTGATTATTAATTTTGACTAGGGTCGAGCTTGTAGAAGAATTTGGATTTGAAGAAGGTTGGGCATGTCGGGGAGTTGCGGGAACGTCCGATCGAACCCCAACATGTCTAGATGGCAGTGTTTGCATTAAGATGATAGGAATATCTATGTGATAAAATTTTCAAGGAGTTATGGCATTACGAGACCTAAATCCAAATCTCACATAGCTTTTGAAGGTGTCATCTCCAACCAATGGATCATAGGTCCATCGTCCTTCTAAGGGTATGATCGTCAAATGAAACAAAGGATGAAATTCATCTGTCAACGATATCTAAAAGATAGGGGGTGTAGGAGTGAGTCATTTATCCTTAAGCATACACATACAATTATATATCATTTAAAGCTATCACATACTTTCATCTCATTGTATCGTGCCTAATTAGGGCTTTTAATTATTTTAGGATCTTTCATAGCCTCTAATACTACTATTTTCAAGAGGACTTACACGAGTGTATTAATAACAGTCCAAGTCTACATTTTGGGTCGATAATCGAGAGTACATATCTTGCCTAGTACTTAGTCAAGGATACTCTCAACCGAATCTTGGTAATGTTCTGCTTTGTCAAGAACGCCAAGTCAATTTTGTGACACCCTATTTTCTCCAAGTGGTTCACAACTTGACACCTTATTTACTCCCAAGGACTCACCAAAGCTTGCGTACATTCCTCAGGTACCTTCTGTGGTCAACCTACGCAATCTCCATTCTTAATTCTCACTCGTTAGGTTTTTTATTCATTTTTCTATTCTCACTTCCATTCATTAATTTCCTTTTTGGTACTAGTTTTAAACTCAGAGGTACATTTTTGTGATGACTTTCTTTCACATCAATTAAATGATCATCACTCAAGTTTCATTCAATCTTTGTTTAAACAAATTTCTCTAACTGTCACATTTCCATGTTTCATCTTCTATCCTAGGATTATTTATCTGATTGTCGTTTATTTAAGACAGGTGCATAATTCATAAGGATTCCTCTACTATTAGTAGAGGCATTAAACACACATAAACATCCTCATACAACATAAGAATAATAATATTATTTATTAAACAAAATTTCTAGACAATATAACATTGTTTAGAATAACGAGAAATCAGTAAAATCATCTTTTATAAAAAATTTCTTATCTTTAGTTTTGTTTTTCCTCTTTAATTTCCTCTTTCCTATTTCTTTCTCCTTTTTCACTTTTATATACATATTTTATTTTATTTATTCATTTATTATTGTTGTTGTTGTTATTATTTTTTTTATTATTCTGACTCCCCTTCTGTGTTACTATTTGCACCTCTTGTCTTATTGTTTTCACTCCCTTTTTTTTTTACTTTGCTCACCTTTGGTTTTCTATACTCACCTCCCCCTTTCTCTCCCTCTCCCCCCTATCATCTAAATTATACTCTCATCCCTTCCAATTTATTTTCAAAGTTTGTTATTTTTTATCTTCAATAATCTGGCCACATGGTACTAATTATGATTCTGAGGATTTTTATCAACATTTAATGGCAAATCCAACTAGATTAGAACTGAAATTCATAGGTTTGGGAAGATATATCCAAAATGCACGAAGGTTTTGGCGGGGAACAACAATTTCAAATTCGATTCCTCTTCTAAAACTATTCCAAGAATTTCAACTTTTGTTTCAAATCTACAAATTCAAAATATCGTTCCTAATTTCAGGATAGATTTTTAATTGGATTTTGTTGGCTGGATTCTAATTACTATTGGAATTTACTTCAAATTAATAGTGAATAGAAACAAAATCAAATTTTGCTTCTCAAGCCAAATTCATGTTGAATTATGATCCTAAAATGAAATTAACACAATTCAAAAGCATCTGATAACAAAAAAATAAAAAAAAGAGGCTCCTTCTACTTGAAATTCGAACTTCCAGTGAAATTTTCAAGCTTTCTAGCAAAGCTCTGGCGTCGTTGCAATTTTTCAATTCTCTCATTCTTTTACAAAACTAATTGAACAAGAATTTTTTGGGAAAAATTTGAATGTGTTTGTAATTCAAGCAGGGTAAACAAAGTTCAATTGGTGGGTGAAACTGTGAGTTCGTTTCTTCATTTTGTTCTCTCTTCACCCATGGTTGTATGGTATTTATAAGGCTTTTGAGCTTTAAATTTTGGTTTATTAAATTTGCGATAAGTGGGCTATCGCGTCTAGGCAGTTATAAGGTGCAGAACTATGGAGGGTGGAGGAAAACTCAAGGAACATGGCAATTTGCAAAAAGAGCAACTCGAGGAAGGAGATGCAGCAGGGTAGAAGTTGACGAAAGGATTTCATAAAGGGATTTTATTTTCTTAATTTTTCAGCGATGGACCTAATGATCTAATGGCAACTCTCTCTTCTTCAAACTATTATTCATTCTCACATCTTGTGCTTAGAATTCGTCCTCCACCCTTTTTATTTCGCCAATTTTATTCTTCATTTGCTTTCTTTCTTCAACTTATTATGGGTCAGTGTCTAATATTAACCAATAAGCTCACCAATCTCAATTGGTCCACTTCTGCTTCTCTCCTTTTAGAGGGGCTAGGTTTGAATCTCACCCCTGTCTTTTATTTATTTTCTTTTAATTTCTAATTTTCTTTTTATATATTAAAAATTAGTATTTTAATTTTTAATTTTTTTCTAAAAATATTATAAATTTATTTATATTTTTCTCTTCATATTCCTGTATTTTCTC
>JAMLFT010002542.1:0-25035 GCA_026544285.1 Pachyrhizus erosus | reverse complement strand
AATTTCTTAAAATGACATCTTTCTTTAAAGAAAAAAAGTTAAAAATATTTTAATTCAAAATAAAAATTATTATAATTATTATATGTGTATGAGAGAGAAAAATTAAGATAAAATAGATTATGTGTTGATATTATAAAATAATTTTATAATATTATTTATTTATAAATTATCATATACGATAAATTTTTTGTTTTTATAATAATTAGATTAAAAACTATATTAACAATTATTTTTGTTAATTAACAATGTAAAAATATTTATATTAATAATTCATAATTATTAAATTTCCATTTTTATCTTTAACAAAATTTTTACTAAAATTTAATTTATTAGTTTTTTAATTATTACAGTTAATTTTTTTTTTATCAATTTTTATTTTTTTTAAATTCTCATATTCTCTCTTTCTCCTCGAAATCTTACGAGACTAGATTAGTTAAACAATTTAAAAAAAAAATTATTCTAATTTTATCAGTCAAAATATTATATTTCTTGCTAAAGTTAGAAAATATCAACAACATTTTTTAACTATATGTATTATAAAAAAAATTAAAATTTAACAATTGTATAATTTTTTAGACTTTAAAATCATTTCTTACCCAAATAAGTTATCAATCCTTAATCATTCAAATAAAAAATTAAATATTTATAAACTTGATTAAAAAAACTTATATAAGAACTTTTGTTATGGTTGAAATATAAGGACAGTAAAAAAATTGAAGATTAAAATTACATATTGAGCATACTGAGAAAATAAAAAAATATAATTAAGTTTAAAATTTTAAATTCAATTAAAAATATAATTTTATAAAATATCTTATGTTTTATTATTAAATATAAATTGATTTTATTTTTATATTTCTAATATACATATATTGTAATTTGATATTAATATTTTTATTTTTAATTGATATTCTTGATAATTTTTTGTCAAGAATTGAAAGAACGTGTGTTACTTTTTAAGATAAAATCAAGGGTTAAATAAGTATTTGTCCTTTAACTATTTTAAATTTTGATTTTTAGACTCTTTAAAAAAAATGTTTATATTTAGTCATTCATTTATTTCATTATTCAAAATAAATTTATGTTAGGTTGAATTTTTGTCTTTTTTATTTATTTTTAGTCTCTCTTGAAGATTAATTTAGAGAAATAAAAAATAAAAGATAAATATTATTTTAGTTCCCTTTAAAATTAATCATATTTGAATTTTTATTTTTTTTATTAATTTGGTCTCTCTAATTTTTAAAAAATATATATTTTAAACACTATTTAAAGTATTTTTATTCTTGTATAAAATACTATCTAAAACACTTTAAAGAAAAAATGGTATATTTTATAATTAGAAAAATAAAAATATATATTTTTAAAACAGTGAAACAAATGTAATATGAAAAAATTTAAGAATTAAAATCGAACTTTAGTTATTTTGGAGAAACCAAAGCATATTTCAGCCAAAAATAAACAATGAGTTAAAATAAGTAATTTTTTAAAAATAAACTAAAATTAATCATAAAAAAATAAATAAAAATTAAAAATAGATAAAAGTGTAAGAGAAATTAAAAATTAAAATCTAAAATAATCACGAGACCAAACACTTATTTAACCCTGAACTAATTAAGAAACTACTATGTAGATATGTATTTTAAATTAATATATAAGAATACATTTAAAAAAATATTTTTATATATAAGATTAAACACTGTTTTTAAAAGAACTTAATCTTGTTCTATTTTTTAAATATAACACATTCAATTTATAAATTTTCTTTTAAATTTTATTTTCAAATATAATTGTAATTTTAAATGTATTTTATTTTAATTTATATTTTAAAACTTTCTTGATTACATATTTCTTTTGCAACTTAAGTAATACTTCTAAATTGTATTCTTAAAAAAAGAGATGAACTTTTTTAGATTTTTTTTATCCAATCCTACTTTTTTTTTATTTTTTACTAGTCTTAAATGGTTTATATTATCACATTGTGTAATTTGATATACTTTTAAATTAAGTTACACAATATGTCATGATCTCGTTATTTCACTATTATCTGGGACATATTATTAAAAATGTTATCTAATTTAATTTTTTTCCTTCATTTTCAACTTTAGTAACTTTGATTTTTTATTTTTTTTTATTTTTTACATGTGTTAATCTTGCTACAATGATAATTTTTAACTTTTTGTGTCTTTTACATTTCAATTAGATAAATATTTGTAGAAAATGATCGTTTATTTGTCTTTGACTTTTTTTGTTCTTTTTACTATTTTTATTGTCATTGGAAGAACCACATAGGCAAGCCTAATTGTATTCACAACTTGATAGGATGTAAAAGATAAAAAGAATACAAATATGTTTTAGAAAGAAAAGCTGTGCTCTCTTGTTAAATTTTTCAAGTGATGCATTTGATCTTTAGGCAAATTGTTCAACAACCATGATGCATACTCCAATTTATACTATTCACACATATCTTGAGAATAAATCTTATATGTATATCTTTAATGGGAGTTACAATTTTTCTTTATTTCACAGGTTTGTCAATATCATTTGGCAAATGTTTTAATTATGTTATTAAACTTCTTATTAATTTATTTGTGTCCTTGACATCACTTGCAAATAGACACAATGTTTATTGTAATTCTCTTCAACTCTTGACTAAAAGGAATATGCCTTTTGATTTATTCCATAATTGCACAATTGACAACATTTAGTCGTGATTGGATAAAAAATTTAGCATTATTTTAAGGTGAATTTTAATTCTTTATTTTGTTCGAGTTGGCTATTTTTTGTGAAACACAATATTTTTTATCATAACTTAGTAGAAAAAATAGTGAAATTTGAGATTTTGACATTAATACAATTGTTATTTAATTTTTTAAACTAGATCATCAATTATTAGTATCCATTGAAGTCCTATAATTTATGGTAGGATTAATTTATTATTATTAAAATATTAATATTTTATATGAAAATGAGAGTCTAGAAATTTAAAATTGTTCATAATTAAATATCTTGTGAATTTAATAAATGTGAAAGATTATGAAGATTTATATTAATAAATGATTGACAATTTGACATAAAATTTAAAAAGAGAGTAACGTTAAATTAGTTTGAATCCTTTAGGTGAAAAAAACAAAAAAAGTAGTTAAGAATTTTAGAAAGCGCGAGTAAATAAAATTGGCTTAAAAAAAAAAGTTTGAAAGACTACACGAGTGAAAAGAATAGAAAATTCTGTAAAAATGAGTAAAATTGAGATAAATTCAAGAGGTTTGGATTGATTTTTTTTTTTTCTCAAAAAGTTGATCACATTTATATAAATATTTGTCTACAAAATTCATACTAAAAAAATTACAACAATGACAAAAACTATATTTTATTATATAAAACAATAATATTCTATGGTAAAAAGTTATTATAATTGAAATATAATAATAATATAAAAATATTTTACACTCTTATTTAATTATATATTGATATATAATTTAAAATTATTGATTATCGTAATAATTAATTCAAAATTTATATATAAAGCGGATCTCAGTTACTAGTAATTGATAATAAAATATTTAATTTAATAATACAATAAAGATAAAGTATTTAAAAATAAAAAAATAATATATAATTTTTTGAAGATAGATTATATGTTCAAATATTTTAAATAAAAAAAAACATTTCATTATAAGTGGTGACTCAAACTAGTAGATAATATCGTAGTAACAAAAAGAAACAAAGTAATTGCGTCCTCTGTAAAAAAAGAAAGAATAAGAAAAAGAAAAGAAAAGAAAAGAAAAAAAAAAAAAGTAAATGTGATGCGGAATGGATGGAAAGAGTGGGGTCGGATAGGCTGGCGCCAAACGGGCCGGATTCTAAACATTTATCAAATCTCCTTTTGAAGCCCTATGTATCTCTCTCTATGTCTGTGTCTATGTCTATGTCTTAACACTTAAGAGCAGTAGCTGTAAAGACAGTGTGAGAGAAAGAATTGTCTTGGTTTCTAAATAACTCAAAACCCTTTCTCTTCTCTTCTCTTCTCTTCTCTTCACTTTTTTTCTCTTCTCTTCTCTTCCAAACACAAAAATGAGAGAAATCATCAGCATTCACATTGGTCAGGCTGGGATTCAGGTCGGTAATTCTTGCTGGGAACTCTACTGCCTTGAACATGGCATTCAGCCTGATGGCATGATGCCAAGGTCAGTCTCTCTTTCTCTTTTTCTTTCCTCTTTTTCAATTCTTACAATAATTCAAATTTCAATTAATTCATTACATTACATCACATCACATCACATCACAGTGACTCTTCCTTCGGAGTGGCCCACGACGCCTTCAACACATTCTTCAGCGAAACCGGATCCGGCAAGCACGTCCCCAGAGCCGTCTTCGTAGATCTTGAACCCACCGTCATCGACGAAGTCCGATGCGGCAACTACCGCCAACTCTTCCACCCCGAACAACTCATCTCCGGCAAGGAAGACGCCGCCAACAACTTCGCCAGAGGCCACTACACTGGTCGCTCTCATTCTCTCACTCTCACTCTCACTCTCACTCTCACTCATTTATCAATTTCTCTAACCTAATTTTCAATTTCCCCCTTTCCAGTCGGCAAAGAGATCGTAGATCTGTGCCTGGATCGCGTCCGCAAGCTCGCCGACAACTGCACTGGCCTCCAGGGCTTCCTCGTTTTCAACGCCGTCGGCGGAGGCACCGGTTCTGGCTTGGGTTCCCTCTTACTGGAGCGTCTCTCGGTGGATTACGGCAAAAAATCCAAATTAGGGTTCACCATTTACCCTTCCCCTCAGGTCTCAACCGCTGTGGTGGAACCCTACAACAGCGTTCTCTCCACCCACTCTCTGCTGGAGCACACCGATGTGGCCGTCCTCTTGGACAACGAAGCCATCTACGACATCTGCAGGAGATCCCTCGACATCGAGAGACCCACCTACACCAACTTGAACAGGCTCATCTCTCAGATCATTTCATCCCTAACCACCTCATTGAGGTTCGATGGTGCCATCAATGTCGACATCACTGAGTTCCAGACCAACCTTGTGCCCTATCCTCGCATCCATTTCATGCTTTCTTCCTACGCTCCTGTTATCTCTGCTGCCAAGGCCTACCATGAGCAGTTGTCAGTGCCGGAGATCACCAATGCCGTGTTCGAGCCTGCTAGCATGATGGCCAAATGTGATCCCAGACATGGCAAGTACATGGCTTGCTGCTTGATGTACCGTGGTGATGTTGTTCCTAAGGATGTCAATGCCGCTGTTGCCACCATCAAAACCAAAAGGACTGTTCAGTTTGTTGATTGGTATATTTTCTTCATATTTACTCACATTTACTAACATGCACTAGATTCTTGGTCATCCGAAATAGTGTTGAAATACCAATTAGATTCTAAGTAAATGGCGGCACATAATTCATTTAGGCAGTGGATGTATTGGATCTGAAATTTTATAATGAATTTTACTAATGACTTGCATTTAGAATTAAAAACATCCCAACATAAATTGTTTCACTTCAAGATCAATTTTGCAAATGTTGATCTAAGATTGTGAATGAAGTTGGTGTTTGTTGTTGTTGTTGTGATAGGTGTCCAACTGGATTTAAGTGTGGTATCAACTACCAGCCTCCTTCTGTTGTTCCTGCGGGTGACCTTGCTAAGGTTCAGCGTGCTGTATGCATGATCAGCAACAATACTGCGGTTGCTGAGGTGTTCTCTCGCATTGACCACAAGTTTGATCTTATGTATTCCAAGAGGGCCTTTGTGCACTGGTATGTCGGTGAGGGTATGGAAGAAGGGGAGTTCTCTGAGGCTCGTGAAGATCTTGCTGCGCTTGAGAAGGATTATGAGGAGGTTGGGGCTGAAGGAGCGGAAGATGAGGAGGAAGGAGACGATTATTGATAATTCAAAGTTTTTGTTATCACTGTAATTGTTTCGAGTTAAAAGGGTATATGCTTCGTTACATTACCCTGAACCCGTATGTTCGTTCTTTTTTGTTTTTACTCCTGTGTGATATAGTTCTCCATTATTCAAACTGTGAAATGATCAAACATTATGCTTCTATTTGGTGGTTTAGGATCTGTTGTTTGGGACATCAGTTATGTATTCAGAATTGTCCATGTCAAAGCATGATTTCTTGTGTTTATGCTCGAAAATTTTACTAGATGTTCGTTTTTATTATCTCTTTATGAACCGTGTAAAACGTATCCCTCGAATGTTTTTTGCAACTCGCTTCATTCTACGAATCGATGTGATAACTTAAAGTTTACTGCAAGTGCCAAAACTTCACAAGGCGCGTGAATCGAATAAAAAACTATTGCAAGTCAATCTGGAAAAAAGATATTGCTAAAAACTAGAAAGTATATGAATGCGGATGTTCCAGCTAACAATTTCCATTCCCAGTATGGACTTTGATGGACAGCGTCTCTGCATATGCGTTTTTGACGCGAATTTCCACGTCTCCTGTGAAGCTATACATTGTTGCTTCCACGTTTTTAACCATTTGGATGTGGGTTTCAACGTCCAAAACGTGTGTCCAAAACGTGTGTCCAAACACATCCGGAATCGGATTCTTCAGAATGAACTTGAAATGCCTGAATTGGGAAGTACGAAGCTTTGTTTGGTTTATCCTAAATATGGAAAATAAACCTTACATTGATTAGAAAATAATTGGCAATGAGGTATCTGAGGTTAGTAAAAAGTGGTTTAATAGCAGACATTGTTGGGAACTAAAGAGCTTTGCTCCATTATTCGGTTAGTGTGGTTTGTTTGACATTTTTCTCTTTGAAAAATCCCTAAAATGTTTTTTCAAAACTGTAAAATTGCAAAACCACGGACTTCAGCAGAAGTAACAGACTTTGTCTTTGAAATTTAATAGCATGTTACATTATAAATTTGGTTGAGACAATAGTTTCTAAATATGTATTACTTTTCTGAAAATTCAATTTTAACTATGATTAACCTAATTAAAAGAAATTAAGATAATCTAAAATCAATATTGTAAACTCAATCAAGCACAAGCCTTGCAAAGTAATATAGCCTGTCAAGGTCAAGCGCCCCCAAAGCCCCATTCCACGGCATAAAAATTCAAGAGAGAATTACTGCAGATCTGTTCTTTAAGTCAATAACCATTTTGAACGGTTATTTGATATTCAACATAATTATTGTGGCATGATCAATTATTCCAAAATTTTTAAGCGGTGGGACCATACTCAATCATGCTTAGCAAGTCGTGGGTCCTATCCCCGAGAGAAGTGGGAATATGTTTAACTTCACCCAATACTCAATTTCAAACTTCTTATTGACACGATCCATTCCAGACACCTCATCAACGTAGGTGTAGTAACATACATTACTGGTTGGATTTGACTTAGTAGAGATAGGGACGTTAACAACATAAGTGGGTGTAGTCAATCTCTCGGGTTGTAAACAGACCATTTATTTTTGTTGATAATAGTCATTTGTTTATTTTAAGAGTAATAAAATTTAGATATTTAATTATTGTAAATATTTTTTATTTTTTTATCCCATTATATCATCTATTATATATATATATACTAAATGTCAGCTAGTATTTAGGATGCTCATATATATATTTTTCGTTATTTTAAGGACAGTCTTATTTAAATCTATTTTGTACGGTGTTTTAATACTTGTATTATACCTAACCCAATAGAACCAGCCTAATAGTAGAGGGTTGGGGTAGCTTATAAAAAGTCTTAAACAAAAATATTTGTATTATACATGATTTGATCACAAAATAATATGTTGTGCAAGTGAATAGTGATACACCCATATGTGTGTACAGAATTATTTTAACGGTGATGTATAACAAGAAAGATACATCTTAGTATCCATTTAAATGTAATTATCCAACCACAAGGAGTGGGATTGAATATTTAGTAAGCAATAAGTACATTTGTAAGAAAAAGAAGATTGATAGTGCGTACACATTTGACTTCGCACAGAAGTCTTCCTTATTATGCAGAGATGGGGTGTAAGGATGACAATACAAGTGTTAAGTGATCAAGAGCTTGCAAAATATCCGATGGGTTAACTTTGAGGAGCCAAAAGGAATTGTTACATTCATGGCCGAGTACAATAACCTGCTTGTACCATGGTACCAAAAATCTTCATACTGATTCCTATAAAAACTTGGTGAATCTAGAAAAATCAGTGCTCTTGATTTATCCTCTCAGGGAAAATGACAAGGAAACAAGATAATATTAAACAAACTAAAGAATATTTACTAGGTATCCAATCAAGTATATGCAATTACAAAGCATGACTTTTCAGAACCCCATCCTTGTGTTTGTTAAGAAGATACGGGAAGATAGATATCAAGTGAAGCAGAAAAAGTGGGAGAGAGGATAATTGACATCATATTCATACGTATCCTCCACATAGCACTCACTGGTGGCATATACCGAGTCTGAAATTTGCCTTTCTACATTCAAACCATCTTTTGGTATTGGTAACTCGTTAATCCTTTGTTGGGCTAGTTCCCAAGAATAATCAAACTGCGATGTATTTGAAGTGATACCCATTGAACAGTTTATCATATTCATATCTAGTCCACACGTGTTATCAGAGACTTGGTTCTGAACCAAAAACAAAGACTTACCTTCACTACTACAAGCAGAGTTGTCTTCCATGACCATGATGTTATTGATTGTACTACCATTTGGGGAGTGACTTTGATTTTGAATTTGAACTTCATTTGACATGGTTTTACCATCAAGGAGGTTTCTGAGTTTGAGGGATATAGGAGAATTTGTAGCAATGTCATACCCTTGAGTAGAGAAATTGGTGCGAGTGTTTGAACCTCGAAGGAGGCAAGCAGCCTCATCATAAGCTCGAGCAGCTTCCTCAGCAGTTTGGTAAGTACCAAGCCACAGTCTAATCTTCTTTGATGTATCTTTGATCTCTGCTGCCCATTTCCCAGAAGCCCTTTGTCTCACACCAACAAACTTGGGCTTGTTCTTGATCTTGAGTTTCTCACTGAATCTGTCCTCCTTGGCCTTTTGGTTTTGATATTCCATGCTAATCATTAATACAAGTGCAATCAAGTTAGCCATAACATAAACATATATATAGATACATTTGAGGTTTAGAAAAATATCATAGCTTAAATTTAATTTATTTGGCTTGGAGTAGTGGAGAGCTCGTATTTTATTTTTCTTGGGTCCTTTTTTGGAAAATCTTAAAGTCTTAGCTAATACCTAAACTAATGTGGGGTTAAAATTTGGCTTGTAGCTGTAGTGGCTGTCCTCACCTCATGCCATTGTTCTCTGGATTGGTCAACCAAATTGAAACGAAGTTTAATTCGTGATGACCACTTACATAGAATGTTGTTTTCAGGCTTAAATTTTATTATGCTTTCGGAGTTGATCCTATAGATTTTTGTACAAGGCACCCGCGCGGTGCATGTGGGCTTATTTTATAGAAAATAAAATAAAATTGTACCATTTTTCCAACTTGAAATCACACCATTTATATCTCATAGTCGTAGAATGTGACATGTGACACTCTATTTCAGAGCCTGTCACAAGCTTTCAAATTTTGTTGTCTCAGAGTCTGTATCCGTGTTCTCACTTCTAATTCTCCTTAATTATGGGTTTTCTTCAAGCAAAATATATTTCATGATAAAAACAGTTCCACTAGTGAACTGTAACGAGCATTTGAAGTGGAACCTCCATGAAGCCATGTTTCAGTCTTCAACAATGGGGTTTTCTATTTACGATCCTGTCCTGCGCCAACCAATGATTGTCTCATCACATAAATGCGACATATATTCGTTGTCTCATTACTGGTTGACTTATTGTTGGTTGGAGCATCAAAAGCTGGTGTAACTTGTAAGAATTAGGAAGTTGCTGAAATTGGTTTTGATCAAAATTTGATTTTGGTTAATGGGTGTTTAACTGGAGAAGACAAAATCGGGCATAGCATTTTCGTCGCTAAAGCTGATCAAACACACATGCTATTCAAATTTAAGTTGAATGAAAAAATTGAAGAAATCATACAAAGTCAAATAATCATTTCCTTATTAAAAAAGTTAAGTATTTAAATAAATGATCACATTTTAAATAATGAATGTAAATAAAAAGTTAATACAAAGCCAATCAAAAATGAGAAAATTTCTTCAAGATTGGCACTTATATATGTTCAGATAATCAATACTAAATTTAATTCTTATAACATAAGAAGTGCAATTGTATTAATTAATTATGAAATCTTGATTGTTAATTATGTAAATTCATCATTGCTATTAATAATTCATGAAAAAAAGCTAATAAAAAATATGTTAATTCTTTATAGTTGTCTAGAGGTGGAGGATATTGATTTCAACTCTCAAGGAAGGGCTTGCAAAAAAAAAATAAAAAAAATTCAAGAATGGGATAGGGGTAGATATAACTAATGCAATGCGCTCATTATGATGACACCAACTATACTATTGAGTCATGTTATTTCAAACATAGCTACCTCGCCTTTAGATCCAAAAATCAAGCCAAAACTCTCCAAGTTGCTTTTGATTTCACTGCTCCTGGCACTAATCATGCTTATATTCATCATTCTACCACACAATTCAACTTTTTTTCTTTTATTTATCCACAGAAATTAAAAACATATACTAATAATTTACAACAATGAACTAAATTAGACACTCAGTTTTATCCATATTATTAGTATCTGATACACTTTTTCACACACAAAATCACAAAATGAACTTCTCTTAAGAGTGCATTTTATTGGTATCAGAGACGATGAAGGTTATTTCGTATTAGCAAAATCAACTTGGATGATTCCTTGTGTCCAAATAGTAGAGGGAGAAGCTACGAGTCTGTTGCAAACATTGCATTGGGTGATTGAGTTGGATATGACACACGTAACCTTTGAATTAGATTGTAAGGGAGTGGATAAAGTCCAGGATACCAAGTCAGACTTGTTTGACGATGGTCTTATCATCAGTGAATATTGAGAACTTCTATCTCATCTTTCAAACTTTTGGGTTGAGTTCGATAGGTGATAAGCTAATGTAGCTGTTCACACTCTTATTAGAGTAGTTAGTAATAATGCTAGTCCATCTATTTATCATATGATATACCATATAGTATTGCTGTTACTGTCAATAATGAAATACTAAGAGTTTGTTTCTGTTAAAAAAAAGTGCATTTTATAAAGTATGAAATTATAATATATAAAGCGAATGCACACATAATTTTTTAAAAAATCAACCAATAAAATTTCATCAATTTTACGTTGTGCTGTATATACATATATTTTATGAAAAGTGTTATGAACATATTTTTTTACACTAATTAAATTTTATTAAAAAAATACAGAATTAATAAAAAATCATTAAATATAATAGAGTTTATATTTTTTAATTTTTAATCAATTTTAATTAATAATAAAAAATACTATAAAAGTGTATTTCTAACATTTTACTTTACTTTGACAATTTCAATCCCCATCTTCATCAAAACAACTCTCCTTATTAGAAATTACTCCATTTTATTTTATACTCCATCGGATTTATAAAACTTAATTACCTAACTACCTAATTCACTAAAATTTTAAAAAATAATTAATTAAATTAGAATTTCTTTTTCAAAACTATTCTTATCGCTAATATTATCTTTTTCTCTTCTAATTAATAGTTAATGTTAGTTAGGAATATTTGAATTTAAAATTAATGCACGCGACAATTTTTTAAGTTCATTCCCCATACATAACAAATCATGTTTTCCCCTCCCCTCAATTGTCAACAAATTAATGATCGGAAAACAATTGTCTGCAAACTTAATGAATAAATAGCATTAAAATTTCATATGGTACAACTTCATACTGTCTGATACGCTGAAATAAAACCAATACAATAGGCCAAAACTGCAAGAATTGCCCCACAGACAACCCTATATTCTCACGCAATATGGTAAGAAAAAACAGTAGCGGGATAGAACGAGAAGCTCCCACACCACAATTCCCTAACCTCTTTTGGATTCAATCGCACTATTAACACTCGTAATTTACACATTCTACAGAAAGTTCCCTTTCCAATCACAATTGACTCTGCACCTCAAAACTGAAGCCATGTTGCTTTAAAAACACCATGCAAGAATGAATGATGGAAACCATCTTATGGCAAAAAGAATGGGTAACAAATATAGAGACCACCAAACTGGAAAAAGCTTGCTCCCAAAAAGAGCAAGACACCAACTGCCAAGCCAGATGCTATGAAGAAATGATGGATATGCAGCAAAGCAATGAAAACTATGAAGAAAGGATTGATTGCAATGCAAGCTGTTGCTGCGGCTGCAAAGATGACCAAGTAGAAGCAAGAGTAGACGGTGGTAAAGTTTGCTGGAGCTGTCTGAGTAAATTAACCATACGACCAGCTGTTTGTTCTGTCGCAAGGTCTTTACCAGCACATAAAATCTATGTCACAAAAAATGGTTTCAATTAAATAGAGAAACAATATCAAACAAATCCAATATAATGATATATATTACCAAAAAACATTTACTCGCCGAAACAGAAGACTGCACATTTTATGCACACTCACTAAGGTATAATCATGGGACTAATGCATGAGGCAAAAATGTCAACTATGTATACGTTGTCAGTACAAACACCAAAAACACAGCACTAGCTCCTTCAATGAACTATTGCAATGTTAGTAAAACATAAACTAAAATTACAGAAGTCTATAATAAAAGAATCTGACATGTTTTGAGTTGACAACTACAATTACAAATATTTATTCACAAAGCTTTCCGGTATATATTCTCCTTGCAAATAATTTATAGTTGCAATCAATGATGAAATGACATTTTTACTCAATTCCACAAGTTCCTAGACAATTCCCAAATATTCATGTTTCATCATATGACACTGTTACACTTTCCTGGTCTCCAAAACTTACCAAATCGATCAAATTTCCAATAGAAAAATTTGAACCTTGGACTGGCTATGAAACAGAAGTTTTATGGCCTATGTGAAAGCACACACTTCATTGTAAGGAATTGCCTAGGTTAACATGCCACTGTTTAGGAGTTCTATATATTATAGTATTCTTTCTGTTCTATTTAGGGAAGTAATCTTATTCTCCTTAATCTTGTATATAGCTTGCTTTCTATTTAAATCTTTTCATCAAAAACAAAAAGTCTACTCTTGTTTCTGATGCAAACCTACGACCCAAAAAAATTAAGCATAAAACCCCTTAATTTTAGGAAAAGCAGACACATAATACAAATTAGCAAAGTTGTGACAAAAAAATTAACCTCAGCAAACACTGCAACTATTTTTGGAAGGTATTGATTATTTGGGCCCAACAGCTCCCTGTCAGACCTAAAGATAAAAAGAGGACAATAAGAATAATAGAAAAAGATATGCACAAGCAAATCAGAAGATTGAAAAAAAAGAGTTGGGCCCCTAACCTCTCAGCCATAGAACAAAGTTGATCATGAACAACTTTGGCTTCAATCAAATCACCTTTTATTGGCAAACAGTTTAGCCATGCAGGAACTACCTGCAAACATAACAGAACGTTAGCAAACATACTAACTAAACAGAAAAACAGCCTTAGAAAGAATTGACCATAATAATGACAGCATAATCAAGAACCAAAACCACAAAGCAGGTCATAGACAGGGAAAATATGTAATGACCTGGGCAGAATCAATACTGTCGCGATGAAATTGGCAAATTTTTCCAAGAGCAGAAACAGCATTGTCATATGCCATTACATTATCTGAAAGAAGAGCATTAGGATGCTGGATCACAGCATTTAACCTTGAAAGAGCCTCTGCATCAAGCAAACAACATCTTGTTACTCAGTATAATGTATCTTTTTACAAATTTATTAATGAATCAACCAGTATATCTTTTTACAAATTTATTAATGAATCAACCAGTACCTCCAACCAGAGGTTTGAACACAGATCCACCAAACTCTGCACAAACACCAAGGCCATACACAGCTGCCTGCAGAAATATGAAGAAATACCAACATCAACAATGAAACAGCTTAAGCAATAAAAATGATATTCAAATTCAAAATGATAACAAATGCTGACCTGTCTAACATCAGGAGTTTCGTCATTACAAGCCTCCAACAGGAATGGGAGATATGTATCATAATACCTACTCAATTCATATATAAAAGAATGAAGTTGATAAAATGTCTTCATTATTATCACTGCACTATAAAATGGTAAATTAGCAAAACAAAGAGTGCTTACTTAATAGCAGCTTCACGACACTGCTCTGCAACATCATCGAAAATACAAATCGCAATCCTTCTCTCTTCAGGAGTCTTATCCCTTCCCTATATCCAACACATTAAATTAAAAGTCAACAATGACATAACAAATAAACCATCCAAATTGCATAACAAAACAAGGCTCAAGTCAATATCACAGCTTAATCATTGTAGAATGTATCATTTCATAGAAAAAAAACTCTTGCAAGCTAATGTGCAAGAATGAAAATTAATGTGAGCTCCAAGATGATAAGTGTAATAAAGTAGTGTGTATAAATAACTGTGAGCTCAGATATGATAGTTGTAAAGAACAGAATTAGAAATCATAGATCTATCAAGTATGTGGTTTGCAAGTTTATCTCTAGATTTATACCTAATGTTGCATGCAACCACCACTCAATCCACAATCTCAGAAAAATTGAAGATTCATTTTTTGAATTGAACTAAATCTACACTGACATAACTTTAACAGGGTAATCTTCACACTCTTGAGAAGACCCACTTTCAAAAATTAACAAAATCACAGATGCTACATTTTTAAATCATATTTATAATTTACCAACTAAAACTGAGAAAACAGTAATATGTAGACATAATTTCACCAAAACAAAATATAAAAGATAAGGGTTGAAGGCCGGCTGAATAAATAAATGGAAATAGAAACTCTAATTAATTAATAAATTGCTAGCTTCCTCAAAGAACATACCCACATAGGTGTCAGATATGATGACAGTTCATCAAAGAAAGGCAAGAAGGAGGCTTTGAAGGTTTTGATCAAAGTTCCCAGTATCTCACCCACCTGAGACAATGTATACATATATTATAGAAGGAATACCAGGAAACTGATCGGCATAAACTTAAAAAACACATAGATATTAACCCAGCACTTAAGAAGTTTTAAATTATTTTGAAGACTAGATTAAACAACTAACTTGGTCAAAAACTTCTTCCTCTTGTTCATTTTCCTCTTTAATCAATTCCCCCTCTTCGGCATCAAAATCTTCAGCTTGGGTCCTCTCTGCTCTCTCTCGTTTTCTACTTGAACTAGCTGTGATCACCTGTTTTATCTCATCAACAATGGATCTGACCTGGCTTTCATCCAAAAGCACCCCAGAGATCTAAAAGAGGAAACAAAAAGATTGGAACACATCTAAAACATATTTATAATGAACAATGGGCAAGGAAGGAAAAGATAAACAAGAAACAACTACTTAATACAAATGCATAATAAACAGTAAAAGCATGCAATTGATGTAAAATTGAAAAATATAAACAACCAAGCAATCAAGCCTTCTCTCCCTATGTGGGGTTAGCTTGAAGGATCAAATGACACCATAATATTTTATTGCGAATCAGGTTTATAGACAAACCATTGACCTCTAAATCGTGCTAATAGTTTTGCCTATAATTATTCTCAATCTCAGTCTACCTCTAGTGACAAGGGTAACCAGCATCTTATCAGCTCTCCTTAGTAGGGTCTCCTAGTGAGATTTAAAGAGAAATAAAAGAAAGCAAAAAATGTAGCAGGAAGAAAGAGATTCAAACTATAAGGAATTACCTTACTGATAAAAAAATTAGTTAAATAGTTATAATGTGATATCAGAAAAGGCTGTGCAGAAGTAAACATATGCAGCCACCTTCACAGGGAAGAAACGCCAAATTTTTGCATGGCAGCATATTTTACTCTTCATAAAACAAATATTACAAATTCTACATCGACATTGAGTAAAAAGTGAGTTGCACATGCACCCAGCATATAATATTAAAGAGGCAAGTCATTGTTCAGTACACAAGACAAATTTTGTAACTACATCTAGCATTGAACATTAATGAGGCAAGCAATGCTAAAGACACATTAATGAGGAATCTAGCATCAAACATTAATGACACAGACAGTCGTCATAACAATTTAAATCTTCCAACAGACCAATCATGAAAAAGGAAGTATCCAAACTGTAAAACTTTGTTTTTATTTGCCAATTGATCACAAACCGTGCAGGGAATAAATAATAGCAGTGCTAGTGAGGCTCTTCATTGAATTCTAATTTCAACCAATAATGATAAGCATCAAACATCAATTATAAGTTATTGACATCAAGTATCAACTATGCCAAGGTATATTCAACAGTCATTGTTCTGTATAATACAGAATAGAAACTCATCCAGGAAAAATAAAAGGCAAGACAAAGAAAATATATAACAACATTATCTCATTATCCAAACCTGTAAGCATTCATTTAATGAGTCCAACATGCTTGCACAAATCTCTGTGTCAGGTTCCTGCAGCAAACAGAAATGGGAAAATCTTAGCAAAGAAATGCAGAGGGGACACTCATGTTGGGCAACATTCACCACACATCACCTAGACTAATCTTGTTCCTCAAACTCATGCCAGGACTGGCTCTCCTACACTAACAAAAATAAACATGCTGCACTCAAAGGATTGCTTTGGTTTTTATGAATATTTAGAACTTTCTTACTTTCATGGCAATTTCAAATCAAAGGACAAAAATACTCACTTCTAAAAGCCAGACACAGAAATTCCATCACAACACAACTAAGAATGGATAAACTTGAATATTGATTTACCTTGTGCAACGCTTCCACCAGAGCTGGGATGATGCTGTCAGTCAAAAATTTCAAATAGGATACATCCCGGCCTTGAGATTGTCCCTTCTCTATAGCTAATTTTGCAGATCGTAACAGCTCCGGCATTGCTATAGCAATATTGGAAATGATAATCATTAAAACAGTAACGGTAATGATATAAAGTGCATTTACTGTGAAAGGAAAATCACTGATTAAAAAGGTGCACAATTTTTTATACCTGAAACAGCTGCTTTTCTAACCTCCTCATGGAAATAAAATTTAAGGAGTGGAACTAAAGTTCCAGCAACCTGCATTGCATACAAATACAAATTATTAACAACAAAAAATATGTAAGGAAACAATTAAACAAGGCTCTATGTCTAAAGGGATTCAATGAAGGCCAAAGTCTAACCTGATCAATCCATGGAAAAAATCCTTCCTTCAGCTCATCAGCATAGCAACAAAGCATGTTACATGCAGTAGCTTTTTCCTCTAGAACACTAGTCTTGATTCCAATTCGCTTGTCCCCAAGAGTAATAGTCTCCATACTACAATACAATGGATAATTAAAACTTCAATGGATTTGTCATTTTGTCCAGCCAAAACAAAAATGTATTGATGTGTGCTTCTGATTCTCCAACTGCTAAGGCTTAAATTATTAGTGAACATACAAGACCAAAATTACAAGTGATGTGTGATAAAAGGGATACATTATACATTCATAATTTGGTAATATTTTAAAATTTTTCATATAGGACTGAAATTGAGACCTTTCATCATCAGAATCCTCAATATCATTGTCTGAATCTGCTGATGTAATGGTTACATCAGGCTTAAGTGAAGCAGATTGAAGCAGTGGAGGCATGACAAATTCCATGTAAGGAAGAAAATCTTGTCCCAGACATTTGCATAGTCTAGCCCATGCCTGTAACAAATTAAAGTCATTAGACTAAACATAGTCCAATTGGCACAAAATGCATTGGCTGTAAATATTATAAAAAGTATACCTGTAGCATGTAACTTGTTGTGGGATCATCTGTCTCCATTTGAGATACTTGAAGGGACATAAGAACTTCCATAACCTAGTAAACCACCATACATAGAATATTAAAATCAGAAGAGATCAAGCTGACCAGAGAGAAAGGAGTGCTTAACAGAGATGCAGGGGCAGTTAACTTTCTATTATGCTATTCTAGACCTACTATTTTTCCAAATGATGATAGAGTAGTATAAAAATTGAATTGAATATATAAAAAAAATATACATTCCTGTAAAACAAAATTTCAGACAAAGCATAAAAATGAAGTAACAAGAAACACCTACCTGCTTTGCATCAGCCCTAAACTTCTCCTTCCCAACCGCCATTCCAACTAAACTTATACACTCCATGGACTTAGCACGAAGCATACGGTTAGATTTGTCGGTTGCATTAACCAATATAGCCTTCAGGTATGGCATTACAGCATCATAATATTTTTGGAAGTGTTCCTAAGAAAGACCATAGTAATTAAATGAGGGGTCAAAAGAAAATAAATTATAAATGTTGGTTGAAGAAAGAACCTCACAAAATACCTGAGAAGAATCAGCAACTGAGGCCAAAGCAGTTAAGGCACCTTCTTGCACCATCTGCTTACCGTTCTGAAAAATATATAGAACATACAACATTAAGTGAAGGAAAAATTAAATCATATGATAATTCAGCAAAATGATCATAATAACATTATTCTTGAGAATGATACTCTAGAAATGTACCTGAAGAAGTACAAGTAGTTTGCTAACTATTCCATCCAAGTATGGCGTTAAGATATCAGGTGTGCAGTTCTCGCTGAAGTTAAGAACTGCTGAAGCAGCGTGTGCCTGAGTAGACAATATTTTGGTCGTAATTATACTAGAAAGCTTATTTAATTAAAATAGCATGGCTTCAACTGCTGTATATCACAATGCTTAATATTTGTACATTGCAGTTACTGTTTTCATTTTATTTTAAATAAACGGTGCCTTTAGTGAGATACAAAATTCATTAAATGAATCACAAAACTTTCATTTCAAACTTCCATTTAATCATTCGAGCCAAAATCCATACTTGAGAATAAAGAAAATCACTTCAATAAAAGGGAAGCTAACCTGCACACGAGGATTCTGAAAATCATCCATGGCACCAGCTAGTGCTGGCAACACTCCTTGATGATATTTAACTTGCAAATCCGGACCCAAATCAGTAGACAGTTGCCCAATTGCATTAATAGCCGCCCACCTTACACGGGGGTGTTGGTCAGGGAAGGAGTTCAATACCATAGCAACCACTTGCTCCAAATTCTTTATCATGACCTGCACCAATTGAAAGTGGGTAGACAATCAAAATCACAGGTGGCAAGCACAAAAACACACAAGTAATTGCACAGCAAAAAACAATTTATCACAATCAACTATAACTAACAAATATTCTAATTATCATTTGCTTTTATAAAAGCAAAGCATCCCACAAGAAAAGCAGACATCTCCATCGAATAATACCTTCGAGCAGCCTTCAGCTATCTGAGCAAGTGCAATAAGTGCAGCATGGCGTTTCTGCCATTCCGGGGCAGCCAAGTACGCAGGCAACTGTTCAGAAGCAACAGGAACAATGGTGTTTCCACCCAAAGAAATAGACAGCCTATCCAAGCACTCTTGTCCCACACTATAATTGCTGGTTTCACCAGCATCCTCATCCTCAGTCTCGGCACTGTGCCACGCAGGATCATCCTCAATATCAAGAAGCATCTTCATGAGTATAGCAAACAACCTACTAATAAACTGAGGCAACTTCCTCATCATCCCAGGGGCGCGCTCCCTCGCCTCAGCGAGAGTAATCACAAACTCAATCGCCAAATGCCGAGTTCCTTCCTCAAGAGACTCAGCCTCCGCAATCTGCAACATGGCGCCAACCACATCCACAAGCTGCCGTCGCAGAAACCTCGGCTCGGTGCCGGCGAGCTCGATGAGAAGCTCGAGCGCCTCCTGAGCGGTGGCCTCCTGGCCGGAATTAAGCGCCTCGGTCAAAGTCCGCATCATCGCCGGCAGCAGGTCCTGGAACCGATCACGATCAGCGGAACCGGAGAGGCACTGGATGAAGTTGATGACGGCGTTAAGCGCGGCAATTCGGACGTCAGGGTTAACGGAAGGGTTTGTAAGGCACTGTAAAAAGATGTCGTGGAGGTGCTTGATGTGAGGAGTGAGGGAGTCACCGATGTACTGCGACAACTGCGCGAAGATTAAAAAGGCGGATTCCTGAAGCTTAGGGGAATCGGAAGACACGCACTGGAACATGAAAGGAAGGAGCTCCGGCCAGGCGTTGTCAGGTAAAATACCGGAGGCGAGTTCGGAGATGGTGTCGCAGAGTTTCTTGGAGATGGATTTGATGTTCTCGGTTTGAATCGAAGAGAGGAGGAGCGATTTGAGGGAGGACTGCGTGTGAGGGGAGAGGCGCGGCCAGAGGTAGGAGTCGTCGCGCGTGAGCTGCTTCCGGAGGAGGATGGCGGACATGGCACGCGCCTCCTGGTGCGGCGAGGAGTGAAGAAGGTGCGCGAGCTTCAAGGAGAGGTTATCGGGATCGGTTTGTTTGCAGAGATTAAAGAGAGTCTCGGCGTGGGAGCGCTGCTCGTTGGAGGAGGACATGAGGTGGGAGATCAGCGTCTCGAAGGGAGAGGGATCAGCGCCGAGGATGGCGGCCACCTGCGATTGCTGCACCTCGGGATCCATGGCGGCGAAGACGAAGAT
This sequence comes from Pachyrhizus erosus, assembly GCA_026544285.1. NCBI lineage: Eukaryota > Viridiplantae > Streptophyta > Magnoliopsida > Fabales > Fabaceae > Pachyrhizus > Pachyrhizus erosus. The sequence goes on along the minus strand of JAMLFT010002542.1, from coordinate 4,435 downwards.
GAAGATGAATATGAAGATGAAGAGCGACGACGAGCAAGCGCGGTTAGGGTTTTTGATTGATTATGAGAGAGACTAGACTCGCGTCGCCACTCTTCTCTCTCAAGGGGTGTGTGTTTGTGTGTCGTTTTATATATACGCTTGCGGGTTTTGGAACGAGTGAAGAGTGTCGTGGTTTATTGCTCATAAAATAAGTGGGAAAGGGGTTAGGTTACCGTGCACAAGAGTGGGGCTAATTAGGGCAACCACATGATTTTTATTAGCTGTGTTTTGTTTTCTAGGTCATCATTCATCATTAGCCTACGCTTTCCTTTACTTCTTTTTCCCCTCTTGAGCCTTAAAATCAATTCACTAAGTTTATGTATATGAAAATTATGGGACTCCTTGGAGGTCAATTTTAAATCCGTCTATGATTAGAGAATTAATCAAGTTTTAAGTTTTTTAATTTTGCCTACGAAATACTTTTTTGAAGAAAATATAAAAAGACGCACTAGTAGTACATCACCCAGCACACAAGTGTCTTTTCTCGTGTTACCGGATATGCATGCTACATAAGACTGGTACGTGGGACAAGATAATGAACAAGTCTACCACTCCAAATTTACAAAAACCATGCCAGCTTCATTCTCAACAACCTACAGCTAATTCAATCTTATTCTTACCATGAGTTTTTTATTTATTCAATAATTTATTTTAGTATGCAATAGTTTAAAATCAAATATGTATCAACTTGTAAAAAAAATTTACATACATTATCTGTTTAGTAAGACATTTTAATAACATGTAAATTATTTTAAATAGTTTTTAAGTTAGTTTGATTAAATTAAATTATACGTAAATTTATTTTAATAATTTATAATTTATTTTGATACTTTACTTCAAATATTTATGTTTAGTAAGACACTTGATAATTATAAGTTATTTTAATTAACTTTTAAGTTAATTTAACTAATAGTTTTATTTGACATAAAAAAATATTTTTGTGATTTTTAACTTATTTTCATAATTATTTCAAATAGTTTATAAAAATAAACTAACTCAATATTATATTTGATAAAATATTTTTACTAGCTTTTGATTCTTAAAAATTTTATTTTTTTTTAGTAATTTTTAGTGTGTTTTTATAAACTATTTTAATAACATTATTTAAAAATATTAGCTCATAATTTATAACTTTTTATTTTTAATTTTTTTTATCATTGAATATTTATTATACTTTTTAAAAAAATTATATAAGAAATATTTTATTATATTTTTATTGTTTTCGTGTTACACCTCAATATATTTTAATCATTATATTACTTAACCTAATAATAATGTGGTAATAAGAATGGTGATAATAAAAATGATAATTGTGATAGTAATAATAATTTTAGATTTAAAAGTAGTAATGATTATAACATTAACAATAATAAAAAATAATGTTGATGATAATAATAATAATATTAATAAATAATAAAAAAATGATGTAATAATAATAATAATATTGTTGATAATAAAAATGATGTTCAAATCTTTCAATTTAATAGCTCATTTATTATAAAATTTTATGACATTTTTATTTAAATACAGTGGTTTAGAATAATCATCAGTCAATTATGAGATTCATGAGATTGTATCAAATAAATTGAGCACGAAAAATTCAATGTTCTTTACGTAAGAGTTTTAAGTTTTATAATTTTTAAATATTATTATAGCAGTTAAATCAATCACTTTGTTAATTATTAATTGTGTATGTGAAAATACGTTCATCAGTTTTATTTGTTACTGTGTTAAAATCATTAATAATGTGAATCTTTAATTGATGAAAGGATAAAATTTAATAGATAGAGGATTAAAATAAAATTATTAAAAAATAAAAATCAAATTTAATATAAAAAAAACAAAATATAATTTAACCCAGCCGAAACTGTACATTATAAATTTAAAATATAATTTATAAATTTAAAAAACTATGCATTCACGATGAAAAAAAATTCTTACAATGTGAATCAGTAAAAAACTATGTTATGGAGGACTCTTAAGATTATATGGTAAAAGTTAATAAAATTATTATAAATAATAATTTCTAACCAGTGAGTTGTGTAAAATTAACAATGCACATATATTAAGTATAGTTTGTATATTTAAAGATATTAATTTATTATAAAATTAAATATATGAAAATAAATATTTATTTTATGTAATATATAAATTAAAATACTGTATTTCTTTTTATGATTAAGGAAAGGAGCCCCACCCTCACCCCACCTCTGTCTGCCTTTATAAAGACGCTGAAAAATATTGAGGCAGTGTTTTTCCAAATACTATGATTACTTAAGGTAAAATAATTTTTAATATTGATATTAAACTATATTTTGTCCTTGAACAAATTGAATGATTATCATCTTAATTTTTTAAGAGAATTTATTATAAAAAAATTATTTATTTATTTCTTATAGTTATATAAATTTTATCTTTTAATTTCTATATTTAAAAATTATTTATTTTATTTTTTATAAAATATTTGATTATTTCTTTTAATTTATAAAGTTATACAAATGTAAGGATTAAAAAATAAAATTTATGTAATAACAGAGATAAAAAGGATAAAATACATTTATATAAAAACTAAAATAAATAATTTTTAAATATAAAAATAAAAAATAAATTTTGTACAACTATAAGAATAAAAAAATAATAAGAAATAACGAGAGCTGTAGTCCAATACATGCTACTGCTTGCAACCTTTTCATGGGCATGATTTGTTCCAAGAGATGGTGAATCACAATAATTCATGTGTGTAATAATTGAGGTTTTGGGTCACAATTTTTATTTCTTATTACTTTATTTCGGGTCTTGGTTTTCAATCCAACTTACGTGCGCATATACGAAATTACAGAATATTTGACAATTATTTTTAAATTTTTTCGGGTCAAAACTTTTACGGGTTAAAGCCGAATTTTTTACTTGTTAATTGTTTGGCCGTCCATATATATATATATATATATAAATTAATAAAAGAAAGATAAAGAGGAGGAAAAAATGCGAATAGTAATAATAAATTAAATAAATAAACTAATATGACCTGACTTACTTAAAAAAAAAAAAAAAAAAAGGAGACAGGCTTTGTTAAATTTGTTGTCAGACCAAGTTACAGAGGTATAAAAACATTGGACAGACTAGCAAAAATGGATGGCCCAATTTCTTAGTTTCAAAAGTAAAATAAACAAGGCGTATCACAATAAGGGTGGATATGATTTAAATTTACTTTAAAATCAAACTAAAATTAAACCAAATTGAAAATTATGATATTGTTCTAAAATCAAACCATTTCTTTTAGAAAATAACAATTTATAAATCCGATTCTAAAATATAATTTAAATTTACTACTAATATAAAAAAATATATTACTATTTAATCATAAACAATCATATATAATAAATTTATTAATATTAATAATCATCATTTTAAAAGTCATATTTTAGTAAAAAAAAAACTTAAAATTCATGTATAACATTATTTTTTTATAGAATAATAGTTTTAAAAAATTTATACTCATTGATTTCAATTCAAATTCAAATTTTTCTTTTTTTACTACATCATACTATTTATGATAAAATATTTTTTTATTTTTTTATTGATTTTTATTTTTAATTTTTTTATCAAAATTTTATTATTTTTAATCTTTCATAAATTATTATATTTTATTTTTAATTTCTCGTGATTAATTTTAATTATTAAATAATAATATAATAAATATAAATAACATATAAAAAAATTGCTTATTTTTTTATTGGATTTTAACCGCTACAATTTTGTTTAGGGTCTAAAAATTTCTTTTTGTTATTGGTTTAAAAAAAAATTGATGTTCAAAGTTTTATCTTTTTGTAACACTTGTGATTATTTTAGTTTGTTAAAAAATTTACAATAGTTAAAAATTACATAAAGACTTAAACAAAAAAATAAAATACAATTTTTACTTATTACATTATTATTTAATAATTGAAATTAACGTTTGAAACTACAAATAAAATACAACAATCGAAAAATGTCAAAATTTTTATGATGAACTAAAAATTAAAATCTAAATAAAATGAGAAAGTCAAGACATATTTTACCCTATTATTTATTATACTTAATTTTTTTTTTAGGTGATAACTAATTTATTGGATGTTCATGAATATTTTTGTAAAAAAATTTGGATTAAGTTATATGTAATTTAAGTTTAGTTTATTTATTTCCAAAATTAAGTTCAATAAATTAACTTTAAATTGAGTACCAAACTAGTTTTCAATAGGTTCAATTAATTATTAGTTCAAGTTCTCAAGGTGATCTATCTACAAAACTTACTAAAAATACATTACTTAAAAATTTGTTTAATCTTTATAAAATAAGGATTTAATTTTAATTTTAATTATTTTAAATTTTTTATTTTAATTTTAGTTTTTACATTTTT
>JAMLFT010002541.1:0-25071 GCA_026544285.1 Pachyrhizus erosus | reverse complement strand
ATACTATATTTAATAAATATAATTATTAAATTTGAATTATGTGATATATATGTTGACTAAAAATATATTGCATTAAAAAATATTATTAAAAAATTATATGATATTGAATAGATTTAATAATTAATACTAAAAAAGAAAAAATATTTTTATATTTATCTAAATACATTGATAAACATTTTAGTTATTTTAATACATATACATTTATATATTAAAATTTGTTACAACTATTTTATATTCAATGATACATTTATATGAAAAGTCATACATATAATAATTATATTTTGCATTTATTAAATTTAATAAATATAATATTTTATAAGCTGAGGAATTAATTTTATTTAAGGAAAAATTATACTTATATACATATATATTCACATAAATATTGCATCAATAATTAATAATATTAAATACTCCTTTCTCCATGGACCTGTACCTCTATGGGAATTAAAGAGTAAGATTCTCTCTACTAACATAGACATCTAATGACTCAATATTTGTGCAAGTGTTAAGGAGTACACTAATGATTCAATATTCCCATTTCATTTCTTCAAATGATAAAGGATAAGAGGAGTGATAGTCGAATTAATTGATATATGCACCTATTTTTTAGACTTGTAATTTAATATTCTTGAGTAGTAATAATATTCATTTTTATCATAAATGGGTAATGTCTCTTTTAATATTATAAAATAAATAATGAAATATATTTATATTAAAAAAAGAATACTTACCAAATAATTTTTTTTCATAGAAAAAATGCTTGTCAGATGCACTTTCGTGCATATTTTTTCTCACACATGACGAGTAACACAATAAAAAAATATGAAGAAGTTTAGGGTAATATATATATATATATATATATATATATGTATGTATGTATATTCTATAAGCAAATATTGACAGTTATGTATATACGAAATATATATGTATGAGAAACGTTAACAATACATGTTTTATTATCTTCTTTAATATTTTTTTTATTGAATGAATTGATTTTCAGTAAATCCTATCCTACTGAATAAAAAGTGAAAAACATTAAACATGTTATCATAAATATAAAATATGATTTATACATTTAAAATGTTAATTTATTATAAATTTAATTATAACATAATTTGTATATTTAAAAAAAATTATTTATTATAAATTTTTTATTATGTAAAATAAATATTTATTCACGTATTAAAATTTAATTGTTAATATCAATGGTGGTGGCACCGCTGCATGCAAGTGGTGGAGGAGTTGGCGAGCGTAATATTTTGGTATGAATTATGCACAGTATCACATTATTATATATTTATGGCGTGTGTGGATTTCGTATGTTTGACTATTCAGAGAGTGGATGCACCAACCACGACGACAGTGCCATCTCAGAAACTGAGACAGATATTTTTCTCATATTAATTTAACAAATAAACAAATGAAATATGAAATGAAAAGACACAAAAAAAAAAAGTCCATTGAGTCTCCAATGAATCATTAAGCATTATCATTATCTAATGGTGACAGAATGATTTAGCTTATAAGTTCCCTACGGGCTCTCTATTTTTGACTTTTGATTTTAATTGATTGAAAGGCTTTTACTTCACTTTTCTGATTTAAAGCTTATTCACTCCTGCAAGTTTTGACATTTGAAACACCCCATCTTCTCAAGTAAGATTCTCTATCTCAGTCTGAATCATTTTTAAAATTCTGGCTAAGGAATTCACTTAAGCAATTAACAATTAAGGAGTATGATTCTTGTACAACCATAAGCTTCAAGGTTATAGCTCTGTGTTTTAGTTATCTGGGAAAGTTAAGTCCCGCAAGCTTGCAAACTTTGAACTTGCTCCAAGTTTCCAACCAGAAAAATCAGCCTGTTATTGTATGTCACAATCTTGCTTTAATTTTTTTTTAGTATCTGTACATTTCATTGATGTCACTTGGGAAAATGACATGACAGGTTTCCAGTATTTTTGAAGTTATTACTTTTCCTTGTTTTAGGATATTTTAGATCAATAAAGTATTCAATGAATGTATGGTGTGAATGAATCTTATTCCTTGCAATGTTTCAATATTCATCACCCCTTCCCTTTGGCTGCTTTTTAGGATATACTGTGATGCCGGCTCTGAGAATTCATGGATATGCCTTGGCTGTTTCGTTTTGTCTTGTCATCCTCATAGCAACCTCACAACGAACAGACCCTTCAGAAGGTGAAATTGTTTGATGCCTTCAAATTTTTTAATCTTTCTGTTTCACTTTGTTCTTTCTGGCCTGTGATTTTTGACACTACAAAAGAGAGCTCAGATTGAAATCAAGTCCAAGTTTGAAAATAGGGAGGGATATGTTGCCCGTTTTCTTTCTTCTGATAGAAATGGATCTGTTATTTTTATAATGATTAACTTAGAGAGATAGTGTTCTAAGTTAGTTTTAAAATGTTATCCCATTCATTTTCCTTTATATACTTCCTTGTAATTTGATTTGGCATTTGAAATTTTAAACCTTAATAATTGACCTATATTTTTTCATATTTATAGTTAATGCGCTGATAGAGATCAAGAAAAGTTTGATTGATCATAAGAACAATCTTAGAAATTGGAATAAAGGTGATCCATGTGCTGCAAACTGGACCGGGGTTTGGTGTTTTGATAAGAAGGGGGCTGATGGGTACTTCCATGTTCGTGAAATGTATGGCTTCTTTTTCCTTCTACTTCCCTTTTGTTCTTAATTTCAAATGTTATTATTTAGATATCGTAAAGTTTTATTTATATAACACAGTTAATATTCAAAAGGTTGCTAAATTTTAATTATTTTCTGTTATCCCAATTTTACTGAAGCTACTTAATGACAATGAATCTCTCGGGAACTCTATCACCTCAGCTTGGTCAGCTATCCCATCTTGAAATACTGTGAGTTGTGTATCATTTCATAACTTGTTTTCTGGAAACACAATTATTCTATATTTATGACATGCTAATATCTTTGCTGTTTTATGCTTGAAGGGATTTTATGTGGAACAATTTGACTGGCACAATACCAAAGGAACTTGGAAATATTACATCATTGACACTCTTGTAAGAACTCTATCAAAGAAGAGGAATTATTAGTATTGATCAATATCGAGTTTTTATTTTAAGGTGGCGTTGTTTGTCCTGCTTGATATTGTCTATTTATCTTAATTGCTCATCCGTTTATTGGAAATTAAATTAAAATTTGGACTTCTGATTAGCCTTATTTATTATAAACAAACATATTGTATGTCTTTGTGGCATAAGTTTGAAGTTGAGTTTTGGAGTCTAATCGGTTGAATATACAAGGAAGAGTTGTGGTAAAACGAAAGCTACTATTTGGGGGAAGTTTCTGATGCTCTGGTTTTAGTATTTTAGTGTTCATGACTGAAGAGAATTGAACACACTAATGCTGCAATCTATGAAATTTTATGATGCAACCATGCAACGGATCAAATTCTGTTTTCAACATATGTAGGAATTTTTCTTTTCTGCTATAACAGGAATAGTTATTCTGATGCATTTTCTATGCAGGCTCCTGAATGGGAATAAGTTATCTGGTAGTTTACCAGATGAGCTTGGCTACCTTTCAAATTTGAATAGATTCCAAGTAGACGAAAACCAATTGTCAGGTCCTATACCAGAGTCATTTGCCAACTTGGCCAATGTTAAACACCTGTAAGTAGTTCTCTAAGCCAAATTCACCATAAACACATCTTGGAGCTGGATTTCTTACATGTACTTTATTCTTTTCAGTCACATGAACAACAACTCATTTAGTGGTCAACTTCCATCCACACTTTCGAAGCTATCAAATCTTATGCACTTGTGAGTATTGAAGCCAATCTTTTAGATTTCCACAGTATTTCAAAACTTCCATTGCGTTCTGGGATGCATCTCTGAATCGACCCTTTTTACAAGTTTTCACGGTGCCTGATTGTTGAAATGACTTACAGGCTCGTGGACAACAATAATTTATCTGGCCATCTTCCACCAGAATACTCCATGTTACGTGCCTTGGCAATACTGTGAGTCTGGCTTCCCAGTTTTTAAATTTGTTGCATTTATCACCTTCATTTTATGTTTTTATACACTACTTTAGTTGGGACACTGTACTTGATTTGTGGTGGAGGATTAGTAAAATGTTAAAATCATGCTCTGATATGATAAGCTAGAGTTCTCATGATATTTAAACAAAATGGTTCATGAACATATAGGTACATACATATTTACTGCAGAGGTTGTAATAACATATGATTATTGACTTCTTGATGATCCATGGAGGATATATTACAGGACAGGATTAAATTTAAAGAAAATGTATACCATTGTATCCTTTCTTCTGAAGGACTTTAGGCTGATTTTGGAGTTTAGGAGAAAGGATTGTCATTATTGTTGTCACAAGGTTCATGACTTGCGGATCCACTTATGTATATAACTTACAGAAATGTGGGCTGCTGATGTTACTGTCATAGTTATATCTTGGATGATGATGTTTATCACGGATTCCTGTTTTTTCATTTACTTCTTACAGTAAAAGGGTGCTAACTGTACAAAGCATTAGTGTAGAGTTTACACAGCATCATTATGGAGGTATTATGCTTTATCGTACCTTAGAAACAGAAACTAGTAATTTATCATCAACCCATGTGATCTTCCTCAAACACTTCATAATCCCCAAGGTAATTTGATTCTGCATGTGGAATCCCTCCAATGATTTGCAAGAGTTTCTCTTGTTTGAGCTAATTCATTGAGTTGTGTTATCTATCCATGCTTAAAGGTTTGTATAGAAAGTTTAATAAGACCTTGGCTGTTATATGTTTGTCAAAGGAGCCATAAAATAATTACAACTAGATTTTTGAGTGAGGAATTGTGGTAGTATAGCTAGAATATCAGTAAAAGATCCCTAGGTGTCATCAAGAGATCTAAAAGAAGCAAACTGATCAAAAGGGGGTGTCTAAAAAGATGAATACTACAACATGAATAGCCTTCCAAAATACATTTATTTCCCATAAATCGTATTTACCTTACATTGTTCCTGAGACATCCACAGTATAGCCTCCAGATTTTCTTCACCATTTTTGGTGATTCTTTGATTTTGTAATGCAATAGTCAACTACAATGCTCTCTTAACTGGTTAATTTTTCTTTTCCTTTTATTTTTTGGAAAGCTTATTCTTCTCATTTCTAGCCATTACCTCAGAAATTAAAATGTCTGTAGTCTTTTATGCACTCAACCAAAAATTGTACACATATACAATACGGTATATTTTGCATGTATATGCTCTCGTGTGCACTTCACTTTGGCCAGAAAAAGGGTTTTAGATACTGTCTCTGATTTTCATATTTACTTGTTTCCCTTGCAGCCAGCTTGATAACAACAATTTCAGCAGGAGCGAAATTCCTTCTACCTATACAAACCTAACCAGGCTGGTGAAATTGTAAGTCTTCTTAGCAATAGCAACTTGTCCTTTAGTTTGTTTTTCATTTGATGTAGAATGTTACAAATATTAAATGACTGTGGTTTTATTTTTGAGCTAATGTTTCCTCTTTGATTTAACAGAAGTCTAAGAAACTGCAGTCTGAAAGGAGCTATTCCTGATTTCAGTTCAATACCTAAGCTTACCTATTTGTATGTTTGAGTACATATCTAGTGGCTTTGCTTTATATTGTGCCTAATGATAGTGAAATAATTTTTTCTCATTTTGACTACCAACTAATTTGTGACTGGTTCATGTTTTCTAGAGATCTTAGCTTGAATCAGTTCAATGGACCCATGCCATCATATAAACTGGCAGACAACATGACAACTTTGTATGTATACAAACATTTTTTATGTATTTTGTATTTATGATGTTCTTGGTTTCCTTATCTATTTCGCAATATTTATTTATCTTAATGCAAGACGTGACAAAATTGAGTTTGATGTGATAACTTCCTTTCTTTTGCAGTGATTTGTCCAATAATCTTCTCAATGGATCTATTCCTCTCTTCTCGTATCCTCATCTTCAAAAATTGTGAGAAGATACTTAGAAACCTATATTTCACAAAATATTTGTCTAAATATGACGTAATATCTTGAAGTCTTAAATGATACTCTATTGATGAGAAGCAAGTTGATGTCTAGAATCTAGACAGACTTTTATACAAGTTCAATTCTTTGCACATTTGGTTAATTTTTTGTTTTCATTGCCTAACACAGATCACTTGCGAACAATTTACTGTCTGGGTCTATCCCTGCCATCATATGGCTGAACATGTCCTTCAGTGCGAAAGATAAACTTACAATGTAACTTCTTTATCCGGATTACTACTTCAGTGTCAAGGATTGTTGACTTTCTTCATCAAACTAGTATATTGATTATGTTGTTTTCAATATAAACTCATTATGTTTGTCCTATCTTTGCAGTGATCTCCATAACAACTCATTTTCGGATGTTTTGGGAAATCTGAACCCCCCAGCAAATGTTACCTTGAGGTATTCTTGTTACATATGATTGGTTACATGCCATCACGTAACCATATAATCTGATTCTCTCTATAGTTCATATTATGTTCTTGATATTTCATACATTTTTATTTAATTTTTAATTCATTTTTACTATAGAAATTATTGTCACAATTATGCTTTGCCTTTGCTGTGGTCTAAATTTCTTATAATTTCTTTCTCTTTTGCTTGAAGGCTTTCTGGTAATCCTATCTGCAAGAATTCTAACATACAAAGAATTGGTCAATATTGTGGACCTGAAGAAGATAAGGCAGCCCAGGACTCAATAAACTCAACTGTCTGTCCAGTTCAATCTTGTCCAGTGGATGACTTTTATGAATACGCCCCCTCTTCCCCCATTCCTTGCTTTTGTGCAGCACCTCTGAGAATTGGATACAGGCTGAAAAGTCCGAGTTTTTCTTACTTTGCTCCCTATAGAACTAGTTTTGAAGACTATATAACTAGGTCCTTAAACTTAGATCTCTATCAACTATCAATAGACTCTGTTGCTTGGGAAGAGGGACCTCGTCTTAGAATGTATTTGAAACTCTTCCCTTCCTATAATGATTCCCGTTCTAATAAGTTCAATGTAAGTGAGGTCCGTCGCATTAAAAGCATATTTACATCATGGCACTTTCCTCGCACTGATTTTTTTGGACCATATGAACTCCTGAACTTCACTCTTCTTGGACCTTATGAAAATTGTAAGTTTCTTAAACTCAACATATTATTTTTTGTTATCTAATTCAATGCATAACAAATTAATGCCAACTCAACCATTTTATCATTCGATCCCACCAAATATATGTGTATTGTTTAACAACAATTCTGAAAGAAATTTCTTATGCTGCTTTTAGAAGTGATTGACAATTTAATTTGCATGCTGCAGAGAAATTACGCACTATTAATATTTCTAATATTCTCATCTTCATATTATTAATAATTCTCTATTTTTCTTTATACCATTGTTTAACTGAGATATTTATAATTGGAAATCTGATTGATCTGAGATGTTGTTTAAAAGTTGAAAATAACAATCTTTAGTTTTATAAAGGTATAATGGTATATGCCTTATGTTTTGTGACATTGTGTTTGTATAAAAGGAGGAGAAGCCACATAACTTCCTGTATCCTTCTTTATTCTTGGTTGTAAATTTAAAAGATGAGGGGATCTCTCCGCTTATGTTTAAAACAATCCTCGTATTCAAATAAAGTTAATAAAGGGAAATACCTTGACCCACGAAAAATAAATGTCAATGCAGAAGTAATTTTCCTTTGTTTCTGTCTTGAATTAGCATTTATGTTGATGAATGAGATACAGTGCATCTCATAAATGATGTTAATTTTTTAGTAATTCGAATTTGGTTAAAAAAATTTGTTCCCTTTGCTGAGTTTCTCTAATTTAACTTTCATTTTATTGCTGTAGTGAATCTTGGTTCAGAGAAGAGAAAAATTAGTTTGGGCATAACAATTGCTGCTGTAATAGGAGCTGTTGCTTGTGTTTTCGCAATATCTGCAATAATCATTCTCCTGATTTCTAGAAGACATATGAAATACCAGAAAAAGATTTCCAGGAATCGAATGTGTAAGTATTCTAGTGCTTTCTGCTGATTATATCATTTTGGATTATCTTTTAAGAAAGAGGCATAAAATACTTATTTCTTTTTGCAGCTACTAATATATCTATCAAAATAGATGGCTTGAGAATATTTACTTACAAAGAATTGGCTCTTGCTACTAACAAATTTAATATCTCAACTAAAGTTGGCCAAGGAGGTTATGGGAGTGTCTATAAAGGAATTTTATCTGATGAAACTTTTGTGGCCATTAAGCGAGCAGAAGAAGGTTCCTTACAAGGACAAAAGGAGTTTTTGACTGAGATTGAGCTTTTGTCAAGGTTACACCATCGAAATCTTGTCTCTCTGATTGGATACTGTAATGAAGAAGGGGAGCAGGTATCTAGCTTACAGTGACACTTTTGTTTTCTGTATCATCTTGCAACCAATTCTATTTAAGAATTCAAATGTAAAAGAGAAAAGAATTTGTTCTGCATGAATCTGCATAATGATTAAACGATGCCATGGCATAAGATAAACATTCATCTAACTGTTAAGTCAGATCTCTTTGTGTCCCTGAGCTAATATGCGTTCTGTTTGTATTCTTTAGTACGTTTTAGCCTTTTCTTATGTGGTTTTTTCTGTTGATCTGATTTGGCAAGTCTGCTGTGTTAAGCTCACATGCAGAGCTTATCACTAATATGAGACAAACAAATTGAATGCTAGAGAATTTCTGTATTGAATCCGTCACTAGATATTTAAGTTATGCCAATTTGAACTGTGGTTCTTTTCTTGATTTTTTTTCATATTTTTTAATATATTCAAGAAAGATTATCTTTGGAAGCCAAACATAATCTGAGTTTAAACATAGCTTTTTCCATATTAGCTTTGCACTCGACATTGACTACAATAATATTCTCATATACTCTTTGTTGATTCAGATGCTGGTTTATGAATTCATGCCCAATGGCACCCTAAGGGAATGGATTTCTGGTATGAAATTTTGGGATTTTCTTTATTAAAATTAGCAATTCTGTCTGTTACAAAATATAAATAGATACCTATTTTTTGTTTATGCATAATAATTCTTTTCCTTCTACATGTTTTCTGCTCTCCAGTTTTGCTCATTTATAAAAAAAATTAAGATGCTCATCCAATTTAGAATATCTTGGTAAAAGTTTAGGATTTAAATAGCATGTTTAATAGCTTTTTACATCTGAATCTGGTGTATTGACCTAAGTGGTGAAGTGATAGAGGAAAAATTCATTTCAAAGAGTTATAACTTTATTATAAGTGAATACTTTTTAAAAGTATCATCTCTTACTTCTAATGGTGAAGGTAGTCATGTTAAACGATAGAAAACATTATAATAATGGCAGTCTTAATTTAATTCATTACTGTTTTGTCATTTTATTCAACATCAAAGTTACAAAAGAAGAAAATTTGCAGAAAGAAAGTAAAGGAAATGTCATATAGTACCATAATTTGGGATTGTTGATGTTCTCAATAATGACATAAAGATATGTTTCAACTTAATGGATACTGTGGTGTGGCAGGTAAAAGTAGAAAAACCAAGGGAAGCTTAACTTTTAGTATGAGGTTAAGAATTGCAATGGGAGCAGCCAAAGGCATACTGTATCTGCATACAGAGGCTAACCCTCCTATATTCCACCGAGATATTAAAGCCAGTAACATTCTTCTGGACTCCAAGTTTACAGCTAAATTGGCCGATTTTGGATTGTCACGGCTTGTACCAGACTTAGATGAAGAAGGCACTGCTCCTAAATATGTGTCAACAGTCGTGAAAGGAACTCCAGTAAGTTTGTTAAAGGAAATTACAAGGGAATAATTTCATTTCCAATATTTAACACCTGAAGCTATATTGAGAAGTTTCTGATTACATACATTATTCAACCGATACCTTTTATGCAATTTTGGCAAATTAATTATGAATTTTTTTCTAGCTTATCATATCTTACCCTTGTAATGTTCCTCACACCCTCATTGTAGTCATTTAAGTGTGAGCCACTTCATAATAATTAGACCCCACTTGCCTTTTCCTGAATAGCTCAAGTTATAACACAATGTCTTCAAACTGTGCCACTGTCATTTTGCATTTAGTTTGAGTCTTGCTGATTAAGATGCATTAAATATAGTATAAACTTAGATGCAATTCTTTATGTACTTTTGGTGTTCTGCAATTAAAATTTGAGTTTCTCCTCAATAATTTACATAATGAAAGTTTGCATTAAAGATCAACAACAATTCTAATTATAAAGTAGCACCAAAAGCACCTAAGGAGCTACATCTAAGTTTTGTCTTCAAATCTACTTCATCAAGTGCTTTAATTTAGTACTTAACAGTAATAAATGACTTTTGTATTTTTTATATAATAAATATGTTTCTTCAATTAAAGTTTTCTATCTATATTTTCTTAAACCGATGTCCTTAGGGCACTTATTAGTATTTTCCTTTATTTTTTTAGATACTGTAATGTAGTTTAAATTTGTTCTTATGGTGCATTTTGTCCATTTTTTCTCCTAATACTGAAAAGCCATACAGCAGAATATAAAGATTACTTTGTAATTTGCTTGCAGGGTTACCTGGACCCAGAATATTTGTTGACTCATAAGCTGACTGACAAATCTGACGTTTATAGCCTGGGAATTGTGTATTTAGAGCTTTTGACAGGCATGCAACCAATATCACATGGGAAAAACATTGTCCGCGAGGTACCTTTCTTTTTCATCACTCGACTACTTTTCTGTCTCATATCTGATCATTAAATCACTTAAAACACTGAATAGTTAAAATAATCGTGAAAATTTTATTGTACAGCCAGCAAAATGTGCAGAAAAAAGGTGAACATTTGAATTGTTAGATACCTGATTTATTTACAAACCATATACAAATAAATATTAAATAAACTAGTGTTTAATTTTGTTACATTGCTAAAGTAAAAGATTTTTATATTGTAAATAGATTAAAAATCACCATACATTACTAGTTATTACAAAAGTCTATAGTATTACCAGACATGACAACTCGTGATTGATGATAGTGTAAAAAATCTTTATACTGTTAGTGTAGTCTAATTAAATTCCATAAACAAACTGTTACAATTTTATGTAGGTTAATACGGCTCTTCAATCTGGCACAATATATTCCATCATAGACAGCAGAATGGGGTTATATCCGTCTGATTGCTTCGACAAGCTTTTAACTCTGGCCCTCAGTTGTTGCCAAGACAATCCAGAGGAGAGACCATCAATGATAGATGTGGTGAGGAAACTGGAAGATATGATTGCAATGCTGCCCGAAGCTGAAACTCTTTTCTCAGATGTTAGCTTAGACAGTTCTGGTAACATTGCACCCTCACCGTCAGTAATAACATCAGCATCCCATGTGACAAGGGAGGAGCAACACATGTCCTCATATGT
Organism: Pachyrhizus erosus; assembly: GCA_026544285.1. Classification (NCBI taxonomy): domain Eukaryota; kingdom Viridiplantae; phylum Streptophyta; class Magnoliopsida; order Fabales; family Fabaceae; genus Pachyrhizus; species Pachyrhizus erosus. The sequence continues at coordinate 13,602 of JAMLFT010002541.1, read as the reverse complement.
GTCAGGAAGTGATCTTATCAGTGATGCCATTCCCACCATTGTTCCTCGCTGATGCTGTACTATGCTAGTCTCCTTCACACAATATTTCAGAAAATGTAATTATAATTTTTTATTTACTAAGATATTGATAGATGATAAAGGTAGCTCTGCAGTTCCCATTTGGGACCTTGTAAATTTTACAGTCGTAATAGTAAGCGAGTACTGTGCAACTAACGGTGAAAAGAAACAGAGAATGATACAACTACTCCATTTTTTTTATTTTTTTAAAAATAATATATTTATCAATAGAATCTGTGTGCTTTGTCAAAATTAAGGAAGTTTTTCTTTTTCGTAATTATGAGGACTCGTACAAGTTTTCAAGGTTGATTAATTTTAGGGTCTGTTTCCTGATTCAAACCCATGATAAACCTGTCACCAAGGCGCAACTTTATCAGTGTGCCAAGGCTCGCCTCCCTTGCAATCTTTACTACATCCACCTTAATTATAACCCATCTCTGGTGTTTGTTTCTCCCATGCTTGATTACCTACCATAGCTGGGTTAGAGCAATGACCTTTGGCTCTTGATGAAAAACAAATTTTAATTTGTTGATGGAATCATCACTAAGCCAAATTATCAAAATTCCCTGCATGGTGCACGGAAATGCTGCAACACTCTTGTTTTCTCTTGGATCAACCATTCAGTTTACCCAGAATTTTCTACCGGCATTATATGGTTCAATGATGCCTCAGCAGTGTGGACAAAATGTTTTCCCAAGGTGATTATGTCAGAATTCTGCAACGGCAGAGTGATCTTTTCTCTCGTTGACAGGCTGATCTATGTATGATACGCTACTTCACCAAGATGAAGATCTAATGGGATAAACTCTGCAATTTTCACTCTATCCCTTCCTGGTTTCCTCCTTCACAGGCATGTTATAAGTCATCCAAAACAGTTCAGCAATACAGAGATCATGATTGAGTGCATTATTTTCTTCAGAAAACTATGCTTCTGTTTGATCCTGAATCCTTCTAATGGACCATGTGCTATCCTTACATTAAGTTTTTCTTAGAATTTGGGTTTAGGCCTAACTAAATCTTAAAAGTTAGCTCATAAAGTAAGGTTTGATCCTTACTTATATCCATTACCTTGACAATATTTTTAGTTGTGATTTTAGGGATTGCTTAAAAAATATAGGGAAGAGAGAATACTTCTTGCATATTATTTCATAAATGACAGACATACATTTATAAGCAAAGTTGCAAGATTACATTATAAATGTAGAATGGAAAGTAAAATAAAAAGGGTCACATCAAATCAAAGAGATTTGGTTTTGATTTGAAATAACAAATTTAGATCAAATCAGATAGATTTGATTTTGATCCAAAATATCAAATCAAATCATATTTGAATAATCTAATCTTGATCCTAATTATTAAATGCTAATACAAAAATTAAATATACAGCTATGAATACCCCTTCAAGTTGGTGCATAGATGTCTAGCATGCCCAACTTGCTTACAAAGAACTCAAAGTTAGGTCTAAGCAGTCCTTCTGTAAGAATGTTAGCAACTTGTTGTGAAGGAGGAATTAAGGGCTTGCAAATTAGGCTTACATCTACCTTCCCCTTTATGAAATGTCTATTGATCTCAACATTCTTGGTTCGATCATGTTGAAAGGGGTTCTAGGAGATACTGATTGCAACCTTGTTATCACAATACAGTTTCATCTAAAAAGTTATGGGAAGCTGAAACTTTTCTAGAATTCTTTTAAGCCAAAGAATGTCACAAACACCTAAGGTCATTACCTTATACTTGTTGCCATATATAATTTATATAATTACTCATTAATATAATAGATATGAATTCCACTAATTTAGCCTAGATTTTAGCATAATATTCTTCGTACATTACTTTATATATTCAATGAAAACTCAGACAATGACATTTTGGGTCATTCAAACATAAGTTTTGATGTATGGTTCTAGTAGCCTTGAAGGGGGCAGTGCTTTGAGTTTGCTTGGGTTTAGGTTTCTAAGTCAAAATGATGAAGGGTGCAATGACGTGGAATGAGGTGTTCCAAGTCTCGTTGCCTTATCAGAGCTTGCATTCTAAGGTTTTGTTTTTGTTCTCTAAGATTCCAATGCAAGAATGATTTCCCTGCTCTTGCCTCTTGTTAGACATCTTGCTGTTGCTCTTGGTCTTCTAAGGTTCTCTTCGTTGTCTTTTATTTGACATATTGGTGTTGCTCTTGGTCTTCTAAGGTTCTCTTTGTTATTTCTTCTCCTTTGATCCTGTATCAGAATTTTTTTTTTCTTCTCCTTCTTGGTCTAATCTTGTTGCTTCATTCTTGTCGTGACTGATTCTAATTCTGAGTTTTGTATCAAATTTATTGGGAAAAATTATTCTCTATGGGAATTTCAATTCAAGTTATTTGTTACTGGAAAGGAATTATGGGGTCATATTGATGGCACTATACCAACTCCTACAGATCCTACACAACTACCTCAATGGAATGTTCAAGATGTTAGAGCTCTTGGATCATTGCATCTTGTGATCAACCAATTGTTCTTCATCTTCACCCCCATAAAATTGGGAAGTCTATGTGGGAGTATTTGAAGAAGGTTTACAACCAAACTAATTCTGCTAGAAGATTTCAAATTGTTGATATACAACTCATTTCTCTCCCATATGTTCCAACAACATTACAAATTGTTGATTTGTTCACTAAGTCTCATACTAGATCACGTCATTAGTTTCTTGTGGGCAAATTAATGCTTCTGGATAATCCAACATCAATTTGAGGGGGGATGTTGTCATATATAATTTATATAATTACTCATTAATAGAATAGATACGTATCTCACTAATTTAGCATAGATTTGAGCATAATATTCTTTGTACATTGCTTCTCAGACAATGACATCTTGGGTCATTCAAATGTAAGTTTTGATAATAGTCAGCCTCAACATTACTCTTGGCTTCTACATTTTGCTTTTTGCTCCTCTAAGTAACTAAGTTTCCCCAAACAAATGTGTAGTAACCAAATGTTGATTTCCAATCAATGATGGATCTTGCCTAATTTGTATCTGTGAATACCTTAATAGCTTGGTAATCAAATTTTTTTTAAAAATAATCCTTTACCTGGAGCACTTTTAAGGTTCCTTAAAATTTTGTAGACAACCTTCAAATGTTCTTTGGGTGATAAGTGCATAAATTAGCTCACTAAACTGACTACAAAGACTATATCTAGATGGGTATGAGATAGATAAATTAATATCCCCACTGATCTTTCATATCAGGTTGTGTCTATAAGATTTCCCTTGCCTTCATTCCTAACCTTTTGATTGGGATCTATAGGAGTATCAGCTAGCCTACAACCCATCATCCCAATTTCTTTGAAAAGGTCCAAAATATACTTATGTTGAGACAACACAATTCCTTTCCTTGATCTTGCAACCGCTATCCCAAAAACAATATTTTAGAGATCCAAGGTCTTTAATCTCAAACTCAACCGTAAGGGATGCCTTCAAATTATTTATTTCTTTAGAATCATCCTGATAATTATAATGTCATCCACATAAAAAATTAACGTAGCCATCCTTCCTTCAAAAGAGTGTCTCACAAACATGGTATGATCACTCTGACACTAAGAATATCCCTACTTCTTAATTAACTAGGCAAATCTTTCAAACCATGCTTTAAGTGATTGTTTCAAGCCATAAAGAAACTTTTGAAGCTCCCAAACCTTCTATCTAAACATAAATTCAAAAATAGGGGGTGAGTCAATCTAGACTTCCTCTTCCAATTCCCCATTTAAAAATGCATTATTCACATTAAGTTGTTATAATAGTCAATATAAATTTATAGGCAATGATGTGATTCTAATGGTGTTAAGTTTTGTAACAGGAACAAAATTTTTTGAGTAATCAATATCATAAGCCTGAGTGAAACCATTGGCAACTAGCCTTGCCTTGTACCTCTCAATGGATCCATTTACCTTATATTTGATGGTAAATACCCATGTGCATCCCACAATTATTTTTCCTTCTTCTTGAATATGGTTGCATCATTGGAACTTTTCCAATCATCCTCACAGCATTGGTCCAATTCTAGTCAAAAAGTGACCATGAGATTGTAAAAGGTTGTGACATCCTTGTCTTCTTGTTTAGACAACCACAATCAAGTCTTGATTTCATAAAAATTTAATACTAATAATTATATTAGTAATTATAATTACATATGATGTAGTAGCTCAATAAATAGTAAATTAAATCACTAAACATAAAATAATTAATTAAGAAAAACATGATAAACCAAAATATTAGAGTAAAAAAAGATTGATTAAGACATGGTTAAACTTTGGTCAACTTAAGTCAAAGACTAGTTAATTATGATCAACAAAAGTCAAAGAGAAGAAGTAGACAAATCAACTCATTAAGGACAATTTAATAAATAAGAATAAGATTAGTCTAAATTTAAGAATTAGAGTCTTAAATATAAAAATTAATTACTTATTAAAACTAAGTCTAATAAAATTAATTAAAATAAATTAATACAAGACAAAATTAGTAATTCTAATTGATAATTAAGCTAATTAATATTTGGACCTTTTTATTATAATAGAAAATTAGAGTTTTAATTACACAAAGAATATATTGATAAGTTAGTAACAAATTTAATTAGTGAAATTAAATATTCTAAGGTGATAAGTGATTTAGAATTAAGATAATTAAAGTTAATTAAGTTCTATTTATTAATTTAAGCTTAGAAAGAAAACTAGTTATAAATTAATTTGTTTAATCAAGCAATTTAATTAGTTGTTAAAGGGTTCGTAGACAAAAAAATTAATTAATTTAGGAATAGAAATAATAAATAATTAATAGAAGATTAACTAAATTAAATTATTAAATATAAGGGATAGATAATTAAAATAAGAATATACGTAGCAAACTAGTCAATAAAAATTATATGAATTAGCAAATTTTATACTGATGAAAATAACACAAAAATTAAGACAGACCTATACCTAATTTGATTAGGTCTTGAATGGACTCAATTAAAAACAAAATTTGTGTCATAAAATGAGGATTAGAAAAGAGACTCCTCATTTATATCCACTCTCATTTTTATATTCTTCTACCTCCTAAAACCTCTTTTTTCTTTCTTTATTTTTTAAAATTCTCTCAAATTTAAAAAAATATCCGACCAATAAAATTGACTCAAATAAAAATATAGTGTTAAGTGTTCAACAAATTTTCTATCAACATATAAGTTATAGGTCCTATTTTTCCACAATGCAATTCTTGCTAACTTATAAATGTCACTCTAAATTCTGAATATTTACACGAGTACTCCCACTTATATCAACAAATCTCTTCCATTTTGATGTATCTAACAATTTCTTGTCAGGACCCATTTCCTCGTTTTTATACCCGAAATTGGGTAGGGGAAAAAAATACATTGGAATACTTGGATGTATCAAATAATCTTTTGACAGGAGGAATTCCAGATTGTTGGGAGAATTGGAGAGGTTTAACTTTCCTTAGCATTTACAGCAATAAGCTAGGTGGTAATATTCCTCCTTCAATAGGCTGGTTAAATGAACTCATTCAAATGGATTTGGGAAATAACAACTTGTCTGGGAAATTTTCACTGGCCATGTCAAACTTTAAGTCATTAGTATTAATCAACCTTGGAGAAAATAATATTTCAGGACTTGTTCCAACAAAAATGCCAGAGACCATGCAAGAGATGGGATTGAGAAGCAATCAATTTACTGGCAATATTCCAGCACAACTATGTAGTCTCCCATCTCTAAGACTACTAGATCTTTTCCTAAATACACTTTCTGGATCTATTCCTTCTTGTCTATTCAACAATACTCCCATGTATGGTGCAAGAAGAATGAGCTATTTTATATCTGGTCTTGAACTTTCAGTAACCATGTCTGGAGAAATCCCACCCGAACTTTTTGGCCTCACTCAATTGGTGGCCTTGAACTTGTCTAGACATCACTTGGTGGGAAATATATCAAGCAACATTGGTGCCATGACAAATTTGGAGGCCATTGATCTCTCCAACAATCATCTTGCAGGGGAAAATCCTGCAGGCATCTCCAATCTATCGGTCCTAATTTATCTCATTCTGCCATACAATGATTTCACTGGAGAAATCCCATTAGGGATTCAGGCTCAGACAATGAAAACATGGAGCTATGCTGGGAATCCCAAACTTTGTGGGCCTCCTTTAACAAAGAGTTTCACTAAGGAAGTAATTCATGACGAGGCAAAGCAAGGTGAAGCACAAGGTTCTGAAAATGTGTCGCTCTATCTTGGAATGGGAGTTGGATATGTTGTTGGCTTAAGCGGATTTTGGTATTCTTTGCTCCTCAGTAGAGCATGGAGACAAATATGTTCGGATCCTGGATGATACTCTCAAGTTAAATAAGTTTGGTGAAATTAAGAGCAAGTTCTAGATGAAGTGAAAGACTGTTTGGATCAGCTTTTTAGAAAGAACTTATAAGAGAAGAACTTCTTGGAAAAGTGGTAATGCTCAAAGCTATTTTTAAATAACTCATTTTGTGTTTGGATGTACATCTACTTTAAGTGCTTATTTAAATTATAAGTGGTATTTGTCATTTGTTTGCAAGTTGCAATAATATGTACAAGTGATTTTGTTAAATCAAATTACAAATGTAAAAGGTTACTTAATTTGAATATTAAATAAAAAAATAATAATAAATATTATTTGATAGAGTTTTGGTGTAATGGTAAGGTTGCTATCTTACTAACAAATTTAATATCTCAACTAAAGTTGGCCAAGGAGGTTACGGGAATGTCAATAAAGGCATTTTATCTGATGAAATTTCTTTGGCCATTGAATGAGCAGAAGAAGGTTCCTTACAAGGACAAAAAGAGATTTTGACTGAGATTGAACTTTCATCAAGGTTGCAACATCGAAATCTAGTCTCACTGACTAGATACTGACATACTGAAGAATGAGAGCAGTTATCTAATTTATAGATGCACTTATGTTTTCTATATCATGTTGCAACAAGTTTTATTTAAGAATTCAAATGTAAATGAGAAAAGAATTTGTTCTGCGTGAATCTGCTTAATGATTAAACAATGTCATAGCACACGATAATCATTTATCTAAGTGGTAAGTTAGATCCCTCAGTCCCTAGGCAAAAATATGTGATGTTTGTCTTCTTTAGTCTGTTTAAGTTTTTTGTTGTGTTGGTTCTTTCTGTTGACCTGGTTTGGCGTGTGTGCTGTTAAGCTCACATGTAAGATGAACTTATTACTAATGAGGGGCAAATGAAGTGAGTGCTGCAACACATTTCTTTATTGAATCTGTCACTAGATTTTAAGTTATGTCAATAGAATTGTAGTTCTTTTCTTGAACTTCCCAAATTTTAATATATTCAAGAAAGGTTATCTTTGGAACCCAAATATTATCTTAGTGTAGACACAGATTTTTCCATATTAGCTGGACAGTTGACATTAACAACAATATAATTCTCATATACTCTTTAAGTTCAGTTTGGTAATATTCTAGTTGCCAAATAGAAGAGAGAAAATGGGACTCCAAGGAGTACAATATTTTGAGCCAGAAATGCCACCTGAATTGAATCATACTGGGAAGTTTATGTGCGTTGAAGGTCCCCAATACTTGAGAGCCGCAAGGTCATGATCTCTTGCAGCTTTCTCTTCCATATCATACCTACCTTCAGTTGGCACACAAAAATTCACCTTCATATGTTTGTTCAGAAGCTGGTTTACAAATTCATGAATGGCACCCTAAGACTGAATGTCTGGTATGAAGTTGGAATTTTCTATATTGAAATTTACAAATATAAATAGATACCTACTTTTTTATTTCGTTTGTGCATAATAAATAATAACTCTTTTCCTTCGTGTTTTCTGTTCTCCAGTCTTAGGCTTCATTTATAAATAAATTTTACAAGCTCGTGCAATTTAGAATGTCTTCTTGGTAAATGTTTAATAGCTTTTCAAATCTGAACTATGGCATATTGACACAACTGGTGAGTTTTTTTATGGTTGATATGCTTCTACTGAATTGATTGAGGAAAATCTCATTTCAAATAATTATAACTTATAACTTCACCCTACATGAATAGTTTTTATAACTATCATTTTTTACTTCCAAATTCCAATAGTGGAGGTATTGGAAGATGTCATTGCAATGTTGTCTGAAAATGAATGAAACTCTTTTTTCACATGTTACCTTAGACAGTTTTGGTAACATAACATGCATCACGATCACATGTGGCAAGGACGAGTTAATCTTGACATTGTATGGTCTAAGACGAAATAATAGTTAAGAATCTTTATATATAAATATATGATTTATATAAAAATAGATATGTAATTTTACTAAAATGATATATTTTATTATATACAAAATATTTTTTAACTAAAATATATATATAAATACAAAATATTACATATGAATAGACGCTTAATTATTTTGGAAGAAATTGACATTTTGTTAACTTTAATACTCGGATAAATTAAAATTAGGAATTGAAAGACTTACGAAAAAGCCAACATGAATAAGTTATTGATAAATTTTCCTTGGACCCCTCAGTGATGGGGCCAATGTCATCACCCTTCAAAGCAATTTTGAAGACTAAGCCTAGACAAGGGAGGATCAACACGCCCTCGTATGTGTCGAAGTGATCTTGTTAGTGAGGTCATTCTCACCATTGTTTCTCACCTATGCTATATTATGCATGTCTCCTTTACATATTCCAAATAATATAATTTTAAAATGCATACATTCTAACCATTTTTATAATAAACAATTCAAATGGTTAAGGATCTATCTTGAGCGGTTGTGAAATTTTGATTTTTAGTTTAAATATAATTTTTAAAATAAAATATATTTGACAAAAATAAAATTAAAATAATTTTTATCATAATTTTAAAATATTTATACATTGATTTTTTAAACTAAAAAATATATATATTTATAAATTGAATTTTTAAATTTAAAAAATATATTTTTATCACTTTGATAATAACTTTTCCAACCATAAACATTATTATCATTATTCACATTGTCACTCTTTATTTTCATTATTATTATTATTGTTGTCATCATTATTGTTATTATTGTTATTAATATTATTATTATTATTATTATCATCATTATTATTACCTTTTTTTATAACATTATTATTGTTATCATTATTATTGTGGTGATCATTATCACTATTATTATTTTTATTATTATTATTAACACTATTAACATCATTACTATTATATGCAACTTTATTTTAAAATTAATTTTAATTAAAATTATAAAATTAAGTTTAATCAATATTTGTAAACATGATTTAAACTAAAAAAATAAAGGAATAAGTTCTTTCATTTTAAAATTAAGAGATTTGTATAATATTTATAAATAAAATATTAAGACATAACAATTTTATTACAAGTGATAATTTATAATTTTTTTACAGTAAATAAAAATTATAATAAAAGTTTATATTTAAACTACTCTATTATTTTAATATATATATATATAATTAAAAAATATTTGCTTGTTGCTTGAAGAAAAATTTATGGCCCTTTCCCTTTCCCTTCAAAATCTAGCGCTGCAACGTATTCTTAATAATCTCTAAAAAGTCATCATGGTTATAAGGAGGAAACGCTAAAGTTGCGTCCTTTGCATTCATGCGTACATGGGTCACTATGGTCGCGCAACTCTGCGTCGTTTCATGATGCTGCAAGTGAGATTAGAGTGCACAACTAGTTGTGCCATCGCACGTTACGCGCGCCACGGTCAACTAGACCATGCTCGGCAGGTGTTCGAGGAAACGCCTCACAGAACCATCTCTTTATGGAACGCCATGGTCGCCGCGTACTTCGAAGCCCGCCAACCCCGTGAGGCCCTCTTCCTGTTCGGGAAAATGCCTCAGAGAAACACTGTCTCTTGGAACGGCCTCATATCCGGCCACATAAAGAACGGAATGCTGAGCGAGGCGCGCAGGGTGTTCGACGCAATGCCCGAACGCAATGTCGTTTCGTGGACTTCCATGGTCCGCGGCTACGTGCGGAACGGCGATATCGCGGAGGCAGAACGGCTCTTCTGGCAGATGCCCCACAAGAACGTGGTGTCGTGGACTGTCATGCTTGGTGGGTTGCTGCAAGAGGCTCGTATTGAGGATGCGCGCAAGTTGTTTTATATGATGCCTGAAAAGGATGTGGTGGCGGTTACCACCATGATTGGAGGGTATTGTGAGGAGGGTCGTTTGGACGAGGCGCGTGCTCTTTTTGATGAAATGCCGAAGAGGAATGTGATTACCTGGACTGCTATGGTTTCTGGGTATGCTAGGAATGGGAAGGTGGATGTTGCGAGGAAGCTTTTTGAAGTGATGCCGGAGAGGAATGAAGTGTCTTGGACGGCTATGCTTATGGGGTATACTCATAGTGGGAGGATGAGAGAGGCTTCTGAGCTTTTTGATGCAATGCCAACAAACTCAATTGTTGCTTGTAATGAGATGATTACAGGGTTTGGGCTTGATGGGGAGGTGGATAAAGCTAAACGAGTGTTTGAGCGAATGAAGGAGAGGGATGATGGAACTTGGAGTGCCATGATTAAGGTGTATGAGAGGAAAGGGTATGAGTTAGAAGCATTGGGTTTGTTTCGGAGGATGCAGAGAGAAGGGGTTTCATTGAATTTCCCTTCATCGATTAGTGTTCTTTCTGTGTGTGCCAGTCTGGCCAGTCTTGACCATGGCAGGCAGGTGCATGCCCAATTGGTGAGATCTGAATTTGATCAGGACTTATATGTTGCTTCGGTCCTGATTACGTTATATGTTAAGTGTGGTTATCTTGTGAGAGCAAAACAGGTCTTTAACAGGTTTCCTTTGAAAGATGTTGTTATGTGGAACTCTATGATCACAGGTTATTCCCAGCATGGATTGGGAGAGGAAGCTTTGAATGTTTTCCATGAAATGTGCTCTTCTGGAGTTCCACCAGATGATGTTACCTTCATCGGAGTTCTTTCAGCATGTAGCTATAGTGGTAAGGTGAAAGAAGGGCTTGAATTGTTTGAATCCATGAAATGTAAATATCAAGTGGAACCTGAAATTGAACACTATGCTTGCCTGGTTGATTTGCTAGGCCGAGCAGGCCAGGTAAATGAAGCAATGAAACTTGTAGAAAAGATGCCAATGGAACCTGATGCTATTGTTTGGGGTGCATTGTTAGGAGCATGCAGAACCCATATGAAGCTGGATTTGGCTGAAGTTGCAGTTGAGAAACTTGCACAGCTAGAACCCAAAAATGCTGGACCATATGTCTTGCTCTCAAATATGTATGCACATAAAGGAAGATGGAGGGATGTTGAAGTCCTTAGGAAAAAAATAAAAGCTAGGAGTGTTATCAAATTGCCTGGCTGCAGTTGGATTGAGGTGGAGAAAAAGGTACATATGTTCACTGGGGGAGACAACAAGGGCCACCCTGAGCAGCCTATTATGATGAAAATGTTGGAGAAGTTAGGCGGATTGTTAAGGGAAGCTGGGTACTGTCCTGACGGTAGCTTTGTCCTTCACGATGTGGATGAGGAAGAGAAGACACATAGCTTGGGTTATCATAGTGAAAAGCTAGCCGTAGCATACGGACTCCTAAAAGTGCCAGAAGGTGTGCCAATTAGAGTTATGAAAAATTTGCGGGTTTGTGGTGATTGCCATTCTGCAATTAAATTGATTTCAAAAGTCACTGGAAGGGAGATCATTTTGAGGGATGCTAATAGATTTCATCATTTTAAGGATGGTCACTGCACTTGCAAAGACTATTGGTGATTCTCTGAAACACTTCACTATGTTTTGTCTCTGAGAATGATGGGCTTGGATACCGTGTACTCTGGTAGGTTGTATTTTACAATCAAACGTGTTTAAAGTGTTTACCTTGAGATGATGGGATTTTATTCCAACTAAGATGATGTTAGGACTGAAATTTGCTTTACCTCGAGATGTGTTTAAAGTGGAATTTGCCTCAACGTGAAAAGAATTTGAAAGACAATCTCCCGAACCAGGGTATGCTCAGGCCATATGATTTAATATGGATATATAGATGATTCATAGAGAATTTTGGGCAAATTGCTGATCAATCTTGCGACATATTCTCATTTATAGACAGAAGAATGGGTTCCTACCAGTCCGATTGCATTGAGAGGCTCTTTTTTCTTAACATTGACACTCAGCTGTTGCTATGCAAACACATAGAAGAGAGTCAAGAGATCCATCAAAGGTAGACGTCACGAGGGAGTTAGAAGATGTTTCAATGCTGCCAGCAACTGAAGTTCTTTCTCAGATGTTACTTCCCATTATAATGGCAAAGTGGCAGCATCAGCATTCTACAAGATATGAGAGGACCAGTAACTATCTTCACTTGTCTCAGAAAGCGGTCTTGCCTAGGGACATTAGAAGTGTGTTTGGACACGTATTAACAGGGCCAGATAGAAGCTATTAGTATGTATTTGATGTGATTTCTTCCTTTCCTAACTCATTTCCGAACACAAAATACATCCATTATTCCTTGTTGATCCGATTACCATAACAGCTTGCTTAAGCATGGTCTATTCTTTATTTCACTCAAAACCCAAAATTACCGGAATCCTTAGCAGTTTGAGTTTTAGCTGAGCTGTTTTCTGTTGTCGAATGTTGACTGTGCTGATATTAATTATGATGGATGATTGAATAGGATTGCTGTGTAATCTTTTGATTTTTTTTAAAAAAAACTAAAATATAATTTTAGTCTGGTTATTTTATTCAATTTATAATTTTGTTTCTCTTATTAAAAAAAATAAACATATTTGATTACTTATTTTTTTAAAATCATAAATTTTGATTCAATTGACAATTTCAGAACGTTAATTATTAATAAAAATATTAAATATTAAATTGTAAACTTAATATTATAATATTGGATGACTGATTTAGATGACTCTATTTTTTTAAAAAGTTTGACTACGATAACAATTAAGTTAATGTAAGACTCAATTAAGATGGAAATGCCTGTGTGTTTGAGATATATGATAGCTCATGGTAGTGCAAGATTTATTTCATGATGTACACAGCCATTGCAGATGCATTTAAGGAAGTGTTCGACGGTTTTTCTGCTACAGTACATAATTTTTTTCTTGTTACACAAGTGTTCAACGGTTGGAAAAAATGAGATGAAAAGACAGATTGGTGTACAGACGAACAATGAAAGTAGGAGGGAGTGACATATACTGATTTGGAATTGGTAATAAATCCAAATACAAATCGTTCTAACAATAATATAAATTAAAAGGCGATTATATGCTAAGTAAAAACATGTGCTAAGTGCTGGGATCTAAGAATTGGCCCAAATTTAATTCAAAGATGCAAGCATGTCTACTCCCACGCTATGCACTAATTCATTGTTAAGGCAATTAGGTTCATCTGACACAGTTTTATTTATTTATTTATTTTTTAAATATGTTTTTATCTTCTAAGATGGGTGTTTATTTAATTATATCTCAAGTTTGATTAATTGAATCAATTCAATCATCTGGAACAACAAATCGTTGCTCTAAATAAAATTAGATTTAGATATTTTAAGA
>JAMLFT010002540.1:0-25075 GCA_026544285.1 Pachyrhizus erosus | reverse complement strand
TTTTTATCTTTTTTTTTTAATTTTAATTTTTAATATTGTAATTTTAACTAATAAAAAAGAAAAATTAAATTAAAAAAGAAAATAAACCATAAAAACAAGTCATGGCAGTGATTGTGTCGAGTCCAAAATGACATGTAAATATATACTAAATTGATCTAGAAGATTTAGATAGTTTGAACGAGATTTTAAATTTAAATTTTATTATTATTATCGTATATTATTAAAAAAGACACAAGATACTAACAAAAGAGAGAAGGAAACAAAAAGTAAAGAACAGCATAACAGGTTGCTAGGAACCCCCTTTACATGTAATTTAAGAAACCAATGCCTACAAATTGAACTGAAGGCGCGAGGAGCCATTCTTTGTGTGGCAAGCACACATGTCAATTCCATTTATGCTTTTTATAACGAAGTGTGTAACGACTTTTTTACTTGTTAGGGGCAATTTTTTTTTTTTTTTTAAATTATCGAACGGGTAAAATTTTAAAAATTATAGATATGAATAAGTCATGTTTTGAAATATGATTTTGAATAGAAAAGTCGTGTTTTAAAATATAATTTTTTATATGTGTATTTTTCAATTTAAAATAAAAAAGTCATGTATATAAAAACAATTTTATAGATTTTAATTTTTTTTATTCAAGGACATGTTTCATGTATGAGATTTATATTTTATATTTTATATTTTTTATTCTAATTTTTGATGAAGTTGTGTTTGAAAAAACAAGATTATTTTTTTTAATAAAGTTGTGTAATAGACCATAACTTTGGTTTTTTTTTTTTTAATGATGACCTGCACACCTAAAATTTAAAAACAAAAAAAAATTGTGTTTAAGTACACGGTTTTTCTTTAAAAAAAAATCAATAAAATACATAAATCAATATTTAAACATGACTTTGGTATTATTAAAAAACTTAAAAGTCATTTTTAAATACATGATTTTTTTAGAAAAATATCTTTTCTTAACATAAAAAAAAAAAATAGATAGATGTGTTTTAATTCACAACTTCAATTTGAAGCTAGGAATTGAAACACGACATTAACAAATTAAATTAAAAAAATAAAAAACAAAGTCTTATTTTTAAAACGCAATTTTTTTTATTTAAAGTCATTTCAAAACATAACCTACTTATTTTTGTAATTTTTTTTAAACTTACTTGTTTTGGTAAAAAAAAAAAATTAAAATTACCCCTAACATAAAAAACTTGTGGGTATCTAACTCATATAAGATTGGTGTGAAAACAACTTTTGAAAAATGTCATGGAACATGTGGGGAGTGAAACTTTGAGGTGATTTTCAAAGGCTACGAGGAAGATACATAATTAAACTTAGTAACACATAAAGTCGATTTGTTAGTAATTAATTTTTTTTAAAAATATTATTTTTAATAAAATAAATATTTTAAATTTTTTAATATATTTGTGTGTTTATTTTTTAAAATAAACAGGTTTTTACTAATTATAAGAAACAAATTCTGTCTGTTTCTTAAATAATCAATTATTTTAAAAAAACATTACAATTCACAGTTAAATTCAATCTATCAATGAGGAGGATATGCGAGCTGCTGGTTTAATAGATCCCTACAACACACTTGAAGGCGTAATCTTGTTCTCACTCTTTTTAATAGGAGAGGTTCAGATGCTATCTTATCAATGCCTTTACATGCAACACGTGACAATGATAAACTCATTTGGAATGCAAGCAAAGATGGAAGGTACACAGTTAAATCATCTTATTGTTTTATTATGGAAGTTTTGATCGATAATTCAACTCAGCTTTAAAGGAGCCTGGAAGGAAGTTGGATGAGAATTTGGCAATTAAAAGTTCCGTACAAAAACAAAATCAAGATTTGGACTAATTAGCAAAGGAGTCTAATGCTCAAGCCTATGTTCATTTTGTGAAAGTCATGTAGAATCAGCTTGGCATATTTTCTTTGGATGTCAACAGGCTAAGGAGGTTTGGGAGTAAGCTGGTTTATGGAGCATCATTAGTCTAATTTTAGAAACCGTGGAGGGTCTCACAGAAGCTATCTTTAAGATGTTAGATGTTCTCTCCCTTGTCCAACATCAGACCATGGCTATCATTGACGCAATGAAAAGGTATGGGATGGGATTCAAAAGAATGTCCAGGTCTCTGTATCATTAGCCATGGATTCATTTCATGAATGGCTAGCCATGCATGCAACCAAAAACTCTACCAATGCCTTCCACTCAAGTTGACATCATCAACAGTTGGATGTTTATGATGGAGTGTTCGGGTTTCAACACGATGGTTTGTTGGTGCGATGGTGGCTAGTGTTGGGTGGAGGAAGAAAACAAAATGTAACCTTTTCAATTTTGTGGGCTTTCAACTTTTGCAAAAATAAGTTATGAATTGATGACATATTCATTGATTTTATCTTGCTATTGCGAGGATGCTTCGGAAAATGTTGAACATCATCATAAAAAAATCATACATAAAAATATAAAGAAATTTAGCTTAAGACTTAAATAAATATTTTACGTGATAATCCTAACTCAAGAAATTTAACTAATCATAAAATTAAAAAACTTACAACCATATAAGAAAACATAAAAATATAAAAAAAAATCTTTACGAAATTAATTTTTATTGAGTTCTTTACATTTATCTTTAATCAAGATTCTTATTCATTAAAAGAAAAATAAAATACAAAAATAAAATAAAAAAATTTCAAATGAGTTTATTTTCATTCTATTTATTAGTCATTTTAAGAATTCAGGTTAACCTCAACTAGGACTTTTTTTTTTTGCTAACATTAAATGAAAATAATCTTGATTAAGGTGAGACAAAAACATCTTTAGTGGCTTGAAAACTTTCTTGGCCAAGATTAGTGAGAAATAGTCTCAACTAAGGTCAATCTAAAAAAAGTCCTAACTGAAATAGGTCAAAAAATTGTCTCAACCAAGGTAGGTAAAAAATAACCTCAATTGATTAATATTCACATTTTCTTTTCAGTGATTAATATGCAGCAGAGCTACCAACTTGATCGACAAATCACGATCAATTTTTGAACCACAACTTCGAATTTATCAACACTTGCTTTCATTCATGCTTATGCAAAATAACTGCCAAATATTAACAAGTATTTGCAATGTCAATGGGTGGAGAAATGTGGGCCTTGCATGGTTGCTCGGAGTTACATCATTGGCATTGCCATTTAATTCTTTGGGTAGTGTTAATCCTATAGTTTCAGTTTTAAAGCTTATGTCTAACTCACAAACTTAGATAAATGAAACATATAATCTGAGTTTTTATTTTGAAATATTAGGTAAAGTAGATTTAGAACTATTGCAAAGATTGTCACGTCATTTCTACTGCCATAAAATATGAGGATATTAATTTTTAGAAGCCCTACCAGATACAGTCGCAAATAAGATCCCAAATAATAGAGAATTGTATCTTTTTTATTGTTCTTCTCTCAAATCTTGCATTACCCATGGGTATCCAGGCTATAACTAAAGAGATTTGGTGTTTCCCCTGGTCCCACCACACAAATTTTCACTCCTAGTCATCTTGACCATATCATGTAACTAAAATTTCTCTCACCTTCTTCCCTTTAGTCTTGTTTCCTAAACTTAGTCATCTCTATACAGGATTGTCCCAATCTGGTTTCAGTTTCAGTAGCATTCCCATGTGTCTTCTAGCACTTAATGTTTCAAAATTTTGGATTGCCTTAATCTAACATTCTTCCCTATCACTGGACTACCTATTCCAAGTCTTTTGTCACTCTAATTTTCCAATTGCAACAATCTCGGTAAATTGCCCAGCTTTTTGAACTCTTTCATACATCTTTATAGCTTAGCATTAATTAGATGTCCTAACCTTGAGTCTTTGCCAACCACAAGTTTACTTTCTTCTCTTTTTTCACTTTCCATTGTTCTATGTGATAAATTCACGTCTAAAAAGGAGTGAAAATTGCACAATCTTCACACTCTTACTAAGTTTGAGATTAAGGGTAGACACATAAACCTTAAGCTCTGTCCAACAATTTGGTGTATGTTCTCTATTGAGTTTAAGAACTCTTATAAGAATTTCATTGTGTAAATTGATTAATTAATAGTATTAGATCACCGATCGCTAATCAATTAGGTTTTAAAGTAATTAATCTCAAATTATATGTAAAATATTACAATGATTTAATTGAATTAATAAATAATAATTTTATTGAAATAAAGAAATTTAAGATTCACATACATATCCTACATCATAACCTTAGTTTAAGAGATTTAATTAAAAAGAGAAATTAAAAAACTTAAAATAATAAAAAAAGCATAAAAAATTAAAAAAAATTGATCCTTAATTGAATTCATCATATTTATTTTTAATTAGTAATTTCTCCTAAGATTCTCACTTATTCACATTTACTAAAATAATATATAAAAAATATTTTTTTAAAATTAAAATTCATTCTTTACGTATAAAATATGATTTATCAAACATCCCCATTTAAGCAATGTTTGATCTCAAACAATTATTGACACCCAAATAATTTAATTAAATGAATGAACATGAATTTTTATTGAAATTAAGAAATGTAGGATTTATGTCCTATATCACAATTTTAGTTAAACAAATTTAGTTAGTCATAAAAATTAAAAAACTTAAAATCATAAAAGAAAACATAATGAACATAAAAAGATAAATTTTTTCTTAAAGGACCACAACATTGTATGAGACCACACTGTGAGCATTACTATGGTGACTATAAATGAATTTTTGTGTTTGCTGACTGCTTTTTCCGTTCTTGTTTGTAAGTTAATCATTAAGTCAGTACTTTGTTTTAAGTCAGATGTATATTTTTGTTATTGATCCAATGAAGTATAATGAGGTTGCTACTTTAATTAGGGTTTTGGGCGGTGAATTTAACATTGAATGTATGATGTAGAAGTTGTAATTTGGATTTGAAATGAGTTTCATTGATTTTTTTTAATTAATATTTTTGAACTTTGAACATTAATTTCCGTTGTCTTTTTACTGTTCCTGTATCACCTATTGTGTAAATATTTTTTTATTTGGATTTATTATGTTTTAATCCATCATCTTTTGTTGATTTATGTTTTTAGTCTCTTATAAAATTTTATCTATTTTTTTTTTACTGTTTTTCCTTTCTTTGTTTGTAGGTTATTATGTAGAATTTTAAGAGAATAAAAATGAAACATAAAATTTTTTTAGGAATTAAAAATAGAACAGTCTTTTTCTACAATTTTTATAACAACTATATCGTATAGCAGTTACAGGAAAAACAAAATATGAGATTGCAGTTGTATCTGTAAGTAAATATGAAAATTTGTTTACTAATTTTTTGTACCATCATCTTTTATAATTTTTGTTTATTTCCTAATAAATGTTTTGACTCATTTTAGTCTTTAAAAAAATTAAATTTATAAATTGATTTAAGTTGAATATGTAAGATCTAAGAAGAACAATATTATAATTTTTTTTAAACAATACTATTAAACTATTTGAATATTCTAATATTTGAAGAGAAGTGATAAGAGTTTTGAGAAAGAAGCTTGTTCAACCTTTGTTGTCACATTTCTAGGTTCTTCTGTCTTTCCTGTAAGCATTTTTTTTTTGTCGTTAAACCTTATCTTATTCAAACAAAATTATAGAAAATATTTTAACATTTAATATTATTAAAGATTTGTAAGAATAATAAAGATTTTCTTGAATAAGATTTATTTTTTCTTTCAAGTTTCCACAAAATAAGAATAAACTAATTATGAAAGTTTATAAAAATCATTGAGCACATAACATACTTTCCTATCTATATGCAACAAATTTCCCAGAATTGAATAATAACACATGACTTAATTATTTTGAGTCTCATATTAATTCATAAAGCATGGCAACTTGGATACTACATAGTTTTAAAGGACACTACCACACGTGAATGGTCCAGCGAAAACTTTAAAATAGATGTTTTTCAAATACAGAAAAAATTACAAATAAATAAATCTTTACATAGTGTTTTTTTTTTTGCAAATCAACAACAAAACTACATTAATCAAGTCTTTCTGAAAAGTTATTATTGTGAATTATTTAAAATCTACCTGTATATTTTGAAGAAAATATTATTTTAAATTATTATTATACTTATTATTGTACCTTTTTATTTTTACTCTATAATAAATACATACTAGTTATAAATGTGTAAATTAATTAAAAATTAAATAAGAATGAAGGATAAAATTGACAAAAAAATAATTAATATTATTTTAAACTTAAAAATTTACAAATAAATAGAAATAAAAAATTTTCTAAAAAATCGACAATCTAAAAGAAACGGAGTAATTAATTATTGTTTCTAAATAATCTCTCTTTTTCTTGATAACTACCAACTCCCCAACATCAAATATTGTTGATCTTATAAGTGTTAATTTAGCTTTTCAATATAATATTTATTATTATTTTTATGTATATTCTTAAAATATATTTTAAAATGTTATTATCGTGCTACATCATTTCTGACAAAGAATGTTAATAAATGGTTAACTTTATAAAATTATTATGCTCTCTTATTGATTTATTAATTTTTTTATTTATATAAAAAGATCAGGATGCAATTATTATAAGATGAAGAGAGTATTTTGTTTCTGGAAAATATACTAACAAATAATTACGAGTTTAAGTGGCCCACAATACAAAATTGGGAATGGATGTGTAACTCTATGCAGTCCATCACAGTTGATGGGAGGACTTCATTCTACATAGCCATATGCGACAATCTTCAAAAATTTATTTGAACCCTTTTAAGAAAGCTAGGTTTCTGTTAATTTTAATTATTTATTCCTCTTTTTCTTCCATAAAATTTGTCCAACGAATCAGAAATTATCGCAAATCTCTAGACTGCTACAAGCATTTTCATTGGAAACTCCTAAAAAAGCAATTCAATTTATCTAAAGATGTCATTTAGGTACAGACACAAAAGAACTGACTCTTGATGGAATTGTTGGAGCCTTTTGACTTTTTTTCTCTGCCTTTGCAGAACCAGGCTTCCATTCCATGATGACCCTTTTCCCTTCCCTGAAAAAAAAAAAAGTGATTTATCAATTCTAAGAGTACTGCTTTTCTAAAAGGCAAAAAGAAAAAAGGTATAAAACAAGCTTAATTATAGGCCCCAGCTCAAACAAACACAAAATTCCTATAATAATTTCCTAGACTTGAGCTAGCTGCTGCCTGTACATGGTTTTAGAAATTAATTACATTAAAAATAATAATAAGGGGTCATTGAGTCACCTATTCATTATACTTATTTTCCATCCATCTCATAAAACAACTATAGCACATGTAGTTAGCTTCATAAATTCAAGAGAGATATATGTAGAAGTTAATCTCTGAGCTGTAAAGCCTTGATCTAAGGAAAGGAATATAGATATTCTCACCTGTAGCTAACAGTTAAACGGTAAAAGACACTCACAATGTTCTTGTTTCTTGGATTATGAAACAACACTTCTTAGTTGTCTTCATAGTGGATGCCATTGTCTGTACTAAAAACGATTTTGGCTGCACCAATGGCTCTGACAGAGTGAAGATAACTTGGCGTCTGTGTAGTCTTTTTCTTGGATAACAGCAATTCAGTTCCGAAATATAAACTTAATTCTCCTTTTTGTTCTACTGATATTGAACACTCAGACAGACAACTTAGTTTTAAGAGTAAACCTCAGAATTCTGATAAGGGCAATTTTGCTTCATAAGAAAGGAATCGACTATTGTATTCAATCTATTTAAGGGTTCTTTGTATTGACTTGGAGTTGGTCTGTTCCTCTTAAACCAATCCCATATCGCTGTTTCAGCGGCGTAAAAATTTAGATTAGACAAAAAAAAATAAATCAAATTCACTTAGTGAGATATGACTTCGTTGTTATTGTAAAAAAAGTTTCCAAATTCAAATAGATTTGCTGTCTGTATTGATATTATTGTTAAACTCAAAATTCAAACCACTTAAGGTGGCATAGCTTAATTGACTTACTCATAGGTAATTTTATGCACAATAATTGGATTCGTGTAAAACGTATTCATGTGATACCATTTCAGTGTTTTGTCGTGTGTACTGATTTTTTCGGTTTTTTAGTAGATGAAAAATCGGGTTATGTTGTACTTTAATGCTTTAACTTATGTTAATTTTAAGTTTCCTCATGTTTAAATAATTAATGTATTGATTAAAAGAATGCCTTTAGTCAACACCAAAAAAGAGAGAAGAAGAATGCTTATAGTGTATTATTTTCAAAATCATCATCCCTCCATGCAAGTAAAGAAAATTGATCTTTAGACTGCAGTGTTGTTCACTTGTTCACCATATTCATAAGCCTTCGATGAAAGAGTGCCACTAATGACGAGGAAGAAGAAATGCGCAACACAGTTAAAAGAGGGAAATGTGATACACGTACAACTCAGAAAGTAGAATTCTGATAAGCCAAAATGATTTTTTATGGGTTCTCATCATAATCGAGGTAGGGAAATGTTTCTTATTACCTAATCAATGTTAAGAAAATTTTATTAATGCAAATATAATTTTGATTGAATTTAGTTTAACTAAAATTATTTATATGTGCAAGTATAGCAACAATGTGTTGTTAAAAAAAGAAATACAAACAAAAAAATGTGCAGAAATGCCTGTTAAAAAAGTGTCCACCCCCTCCCCCACATATATAGGTAAACGAATAACATTTCACCAAAAGGGGGTGTAGAGAGTCCGATCCACTCGAATGCCATCATGAAAAGGAAGACAGAAGCAAAAGCATACTAATAATAGTCCCATTTATTCATTTTTTTTTCATTAGCCTAGAGAGAATGAATATCTCATTGTCCTTGCATGACCAATGACTGTTGGCCAAAAGGATAAGGTTAGCAGAAGGTAAAGATATTATACATGTGTCCTAGCTTAATTGGACATTTGACTGTTGGAAATTCAGTAAAAAGAAAAAAAAGGGTTAATTGGAGATTTGATATAAATAGAGAAAGAGGAATGGATTTCTCTCTCTCTGGTTTTAGAGCAGTTTAAGACCTTAGCTTTCTCTATATAACAGTTAATTAAATATTTATACTAGGTTAAGTTAATTTGTATGACCTTGCACTTTTTAAAATCTCTGGTATATGTTCCAATAATTAAAAATAATAATAAGTTCGTGTGGTTTTAATTTAACTAGCATTTAACTCCTACAAGTTGTCACTCTTTTTGTACAAATTCATGTCACTCTTTTGTATTTCGTTTTATTTGGTTTGGTATAGCATATTAGGACAGGTTGTCTTGTCGGTTTATAATTACATTTCCTAAATAACTAATTCAACTATAATTTTCCTTATGAAAATTAGTTATATTAACTAAATGTATAAGTCTAGTTAGATTTAATTGTTAGAAATTTGTATAATTATAAGTGTTGTTTAGTTTATGTACTAAATATATTGATTGAATAAAATATTGATAAGTACTCAAATATTTATAATGTGATTAATGAATATTAGACATTACATGATATGAGTATTTGAATGGTGTAGTTTAGGATTGAACAAAACCATAATGAAATTAAATCATTTACTTTTTTTATGAAAGATTATAATTTGAATGAGCGTCACTTTTGATGAAAAAATATAAATGAATCATTGTGTTCATATATAAAATGATATGTTTTTTCTTTATTTTTTTCTATAATTATGTCTTAGAATATATATGGTAATGACTTTTATCTAATCTACATATACTTACCCATCAAGTTTGAGAAAAAGTAAGAGAAAAATTCTATCTTATAATTAAAGATAGGATAAATTATCTTTTTAGTCTCTAAACTTATTGAGATTTACGTTTTTAGTCTATAAACTTTTTTTGATTGATCAAGGTTCTTTAACTTTTTTTGTCGATACTTTTAACCCCTTAACTTTTTTTCCATCCTTTGGGACTAAAGGTAATGATGAAAAAAAGTTTAGGAACTAAAAATAAAAATATTAACTAGTTTAAAGACTAAACAGATAGTTTACCATTAAAGATATATTAGGAGCATTCAAAGACATTAGAGTTACCTCTAAAGCATTTAAAAAGATTTAAAGAAACTTTAAGAACAATCACTTCAAGTAACAAGTATCCTAAACCTTGTTTCATTGTTATGGTTTTCTAATTCATGTAATTATGATCTTGTTTAATTATTCATGATAAGAAAAGTAAGTATTGTGATGTATGAGATATTGTAACATTAACTATTTTATTAAAATCAAACTTTTTTTAAAATATAATTTGTTGGTGATAACTATTTTGACACATTTGGATTGTGATAATTTGACAATTTTAAATTTAATTAAAAGTTTCCAAACACAAATATTTTTTAAAAAATGTGTAGCTTTAATTTATCCATTATATCTAGAAGTATGTAAAAATAAGGTCAAATTTTATCAAGCTCAAATATAATTTTTATAAATATAATCCTTTCCTAAATTTATGAATAAATAAGCATTAAAAATTATTTTAACAACTTAATAAGATAGAGTGAGATATAAACATTATCACATTTACACATTTGGTTAAAGATGTTTGTTGCAAAACAAATATAGTAAGATGTTAATATATTTCATATGTATAACTAACTCTTGAATCTTTAAAAAAATTTCATATTTTTTTAAATAAATTCTAATGGTAACACTATTATTTTTTATTTGATTTGTATTTTGATTTATTATCCCTTCATAATCTCAATTATAACAATTGTCCATTGTCTTAGGGTTATGTTAACAATATTTGACAAGTGAAAACATCGTGCAAGTAATCATAAGTATTCAAAAGCCATTTTCACATGAACTTGTGTTATATTAAATGTATTTGACACAACTCTACTTATGAAAATTTAAAAAGAATTACAAGATTCAATTGGTGACTATTTCTAATTAAAAATCAAATCAATTAAACTAAAATCAATAGTAAAGTGATTGAAGTAAATGTATTTGAAATTTTTATCAAAACACTTGAAATGCAATTATACAATTAGAATATAATGTAATGGATATTGTTGGAGTTGAATTTCATAAAAACTCCAATTTCATGTAATCTTAACACAAGATCATATATGTTTATTTCAATATACAAAAATTTACATATAATTTTCAATTCCTAATTCCTTAGATAAATTAAGATCAAATTTTCTTATTAAATTCCTATATTTTTAGGAACCTTAATGAGAAAATTTGTATTAAGCATAATAATTAAGAAAATAACATCAACAAACCAAGACTTGTTTGTAGATATAAGATTTATTGATTTCTCTACTTCAAATCCATAATCAAAATGTGTTTTTCAATCACACATCAATTCACAAAGCATATAATGGATGATTAAGCCATCAATACAAATTAAGAATAAAAGTAGAGAAATAATATATTAAAATGAAAACAAAGTTTTATAACAAGTACATGAATAAGTTTCACTATATCTAACCACAATAATTATGAATCTAACTACTATTAGCCATGAGAATGAAGAAAGTATATGAAAAATTAATGGATAAAGATGGAAAAGTCATAAATGAGTTCCAAAGTTTATTTTCACATAGAATTATCCTTTGAGTGCATCTATATTATGTTAAAGAAAGTACACAAAATCCCTTTTTAAAGATGTCAAATCATAAATTATGTGTTAGGCGTATCCTTTCCTTATGTTAAGTGTAAATCTTCAGTAAATTTAGGACACCTAGTGGGTTCCACATTAAGCTCCAAAAAATCCTGCACTAAGTATGATTCTTCAAGTCAATAGAAGCTTTAGTGAGTTCCACACTAAGTGTTGATAATGTGGTGTTGATCATGAAACATATAATGGCCAAATCTTTTCAAAATAGCTCTCTAAAATGCAAACACTAAATGTGACTAACCTTGATGTTAAGCATGACTTCATTTTTATCATCTCACCAAAATCCATTTCTTTTCGTATTTTCCTAAAAATTAAATTAAAGATTTAAATGATAATTTACTTAAAAGTTAAAACCAACATCCTAAATCTAAAGGATCAATTATTAATAAAATTAAATCCAAACCTAATCTATAAATTATCATAATTAACAAAGTTTGTATTGTTTTATATAAATGTGACAATTAAATCCAAATTTATGAATGCTCTTCTAACCTTAACCTAACTTTAATGAGAAAAAAAATACTTTAATTAAGATTAAGTATATAAGTTTGTATTCTATCTTCACCTCCACACTAATATGTTTTGTGTCTGTGTATTAGAATTTTATTCATACTTTCTTGTTTTTTATGATTATTGAAATTATAATTATTATAACTGTGAAATAATTTAAATTGCAATAAAAAATAATTTAAGATAATAAAATTAAAATACACATTTTACTAAAAATATAATTTAGTTATCAAGTTTCTTAATTTTAAGATTCTTATTATTTATAAATTTTTATATATTATTTAAATTAAAATATAGTAAATGTATGATTCATTTAAAAATATATATGTAATTAAAACAAATATTAAAATAAAAGTAAGGTTTAGGGATGAGATTTAATTGAAAATTTTCATCTTCATCTTTCTTAAACTTCACTTTCAATTTGTGTTGTCTTTGACCAGAAAGAGAATAGGAGAAGAGTTAATTTTTTATTCCTAATTGTATCACTTTTGTTAGATTAATTGTATTTTAACGAATAAAAAAAAGACTAATTTTTTTACTAGGGTCTCAATCCCTTAATGAATGGTTAAAAAAAAAGGCAAAACTGAAAGTTAAAGCTAGTTAGTTGGCTTTGAAAGCATTTAGATTTATAAGTATATGAATCTACTTGCTTATTTATTTAAAAGAAATAATGTAGGTGTTAAATGTAAAAATCTTTATAACAGATGGATATGGAGTGAGCATTAAGATTGATGAGGAAAGGTTGGGTTTGGCAATTGCAATGATTAATAATACAAAGCAAAAGATAAATAAAATGGAGAGTTTTTGTAATGTAGCGGAATGTTTGTTAAACGTGGCTTGCCAATGCCAACACATGCTATGTTGATTTGATTGATCATTATGTAACCTACATTTTAAGAACGCCAAAACCCTAAACTCCAAAAGAAGGATTTTATAAATTCATATGATTTTATTCCAACCACCAGAGCTCACTGCCCAACCGCAATCTTTTATAAAATACAAAACCATTTATTTAGTAAAACAATTTTCAATAAACCCAAAACCTCACTAGCCTTCTTATTTATACTCCTGTTTATAGTCTTACTTAATGCTGTATTAAAAGAAACTAAGATTTTTTTTAATATTATTAATATTAATTTTAAAGTAAATAGGTAAAAGTGCATTTATTTTCAAAGTTTATTGAATTTTATATTTCAAACTAAGTTGATGGTAAATACACCGCTATTTGTTCCAAGAATTTATCTAAAAATAATACTGTAAATAGGATCAGGAGAAGGCTTATGTTTAACAAAAGTTATTTCAATATAAAAAAACGTCAATAATGATACACTTTTTAATATAGATATTTTTATTTATAATTTTATAAATTTTAATTAATTAAAATATCTTAAAAAAATGTGTTATGAATATTTTTTCTTTTAATAAGACATCATTTTTAACACACTCTTCATTATTGATTAAATTATTAAAAATTATAAGAAAAATTTGTTAAATAAAAAGTAAAATTAATAAAATTTTATATTTTTTTATTAAATTTCAGTCAATACTAAACGTGTTTTAAAAAAATGTTAGAAAGTAAATTAGTAACATTTTTACTCGAATATCTCTTAATTTTTTTTACTCGAATATACCCTAGAATTTGTCCTAGGAATTTATTATGCTAGAGCTTCTCTAATGCTTGGTTCTTTATTTGAGTTCTTAACTTAATTTTTTTTTAGACTTTATAATATCATGTCAAATTTTAGAACTCCAACAAAATTTCAGTCAAATGTTAAAGTTCGTCAGGAAGTTCTTACCTTGCTTTTTTTTTTTTTTTTTTTTTTTTTTTATATCCTACAATTGATCTCACATCTTTATAATTTTATTTACATTCTTTATTTTAGCTAAAACATATTTTTTTTGTATTATAATTTAAAAATATTATTTCAGCTTATAATATTATTTAATTTGTATTATATTTTATTATCATAAACATTCATCTATTTTTTTTATTGGGATTCAATAGTGACTTTTGTTTAATTTAGTTAAATTTATATAAAATTTTTCTCTCAAAACATTGGTTTATTTTCTTTATAAGGTGGTCAATTTCTTCACATTCATTTTTAGGTTTTCATTCAATTTTTTCATAAATTATTTTGAAGGACCTCTTGGAGAGAAATTTTGAAACATTGTCATTAAAGATTTTAAAGGTTTTCAAAACTACTTATCTCACTTAAGTAAGCTAATAAAGTAAGTCTTAGAGACCTATTATGCTTGTTTAAATGAGTTATGATTGGCCGAACTAATATTAGAAGGCGAGTTACCTAATGTGCTTGTTTAAGCAAGTCATATTTTGGAAGATACAAACAATAGAACTTTAGAGATAAAATTAGAGGTGACGACTCCTATGCTTAAGGACTTGACAGAGTATATTTTTATCCATTTCTTTTTTCATGACTATAAGTAACTAAATTTATTTTTTTATTGGGATTTAATGTAATTGAATTTTAATTTCATGTAATTATTATATTTTTCTTATTTAATAAAGTATTTTTATTATACTCATTGCTTGCTTTTGGTTTGATCATTTAATTAAATGATTTTTTCTATTTGATTTTTTGGTAAATTGAATTGAATTGTGAATTGAAGAAAACAACCAATGAATTTTATGTCCAAGGATAGAGTAAAGGTTATAAGTCAATAGTAAAACTTGTGTTAAAGTTAAATGATTATACTAGTCAAGAAATTGATAGTATAATTAAGGAATTAAGATTAAGATAATTTGTGGATTGATGAAAACACAAACTTAATTGAATATAAATAATTAGTAATGCATGTTAGGTTAACTAATAAAATTAAACTCCAATGATTTCATCTCGTTGAGTTAAACTTCAATTTCAATGTAAATCAAGTGTTAAAAAAAATTTTCAAACCAATTTTCTTATTTTTAATCTCTTTAATTTCTACATTAGTCTTTACTTTTAATTATTTCAATGCTCAAATATTCATAGTCTAATTAATTTTACTATAAATATTCAAATATTGCACAAATCCACATAAAAACATACTTTTCTCACTATTTTATTATTTGAACAATTTGATACTCTTATCAAAATTCTATCACATATGTCATGATCACAATCAAGATTTTTTTAACCTTTTAACCTTAACAATTCTCTTACACACTTGAATTTGTTTGTCATCTTTCTAGTAGGTTTGAATTATTTTTCATATCTTCCTATTTTAACGTCTCTCCACCAACAATAACGGGTTTCTTTAACTATTTTAAATGATTTGTATATTAGAAGTTTTTGGATTAGGAAAAGTATGGCATAAAATTAAACTTGCAAATATTCATAGACTGAAAAATGCATCACAATCTTGTGAAATTTCGTTGTCCGTCCATAAATAACCCATATTGCATTATTGTATTCAAAAAAGAGATTTTGCAACTAACTATTTTCTGTAATTTACAAGATTATGTTATGCTGACTATTGTACAATAGCTTGAGTTTTCACGAAATGTAGGTAGTGAAAGTTTTATTCCCTTCGTCCTTTACTAGTCTTATCTAATTCCTTTTAATACTAAAAATAATGAAATTCTTTTTTGCAATAATTTACCACTAAATACAAAACTTAAAAAAAATTATATATTAACCCACGTCATACCAAGACTTCTAATAGTGTGATTTCCTCGAGGAAACTTTGCAGAAATTACGCAGAACGACTCATGCTTCCAATTGGAGTTAACAATGCTTACTTCCATACACAGCACAATTTGCCTCACATTTCTCACGTGTTAAAGTGGCATAATAATAATGAGTACATAGAAAACAAATGAGAACCAATAATTCTAATCATGTGTTTTCCTTGAAGAAATTGAATTAAGATGACATGATATAGGAATCACACCAACACGGTACATTACAGTTGATATATAGTCATATATTTTAAACACATGTTTAAGGGTTTGAACTTTGTACACATATGCATTGAACAATATTCATTAAAAAAGATTAATCTCTTAAGTAAATTTATTTTTTTATTTATAAAAATAAAACTTAAATAATAAAAAAATTATAATAATTTACGCATACTGATGAACTGACTGAATTAGATCCTTAATTAAATCTATTTAAGTCATTATTCTCTAACTTATATAAATAGGAGATACCTTGGATTAAAAAAAAAACACACATAATGACTTGAGCTTGCAACTGGAGCTGAATAATGCTCCTTATTCAACATACTTCACATTTACGACTTAGATGACAAAATCACTGTACAAATGTACATGAAGAATATGAGAGGGATATCAAATATGATAATGTGAAAACTTAGACAAAATCATAAGTATAGAGAAAAATAAATAAGAGAGTGGATATAATTATATGAAAACGGTATAAATGTGTGAGATGTAACTAAAAAAATATTGTAATTGAAAATAATTGTTATTTTTCAAGAAAACATGTAATTACAAGAGTTTATTATTCAATCACTAGGATCGGTTGAGTGATGAAGAAATTAAGATATATATAAGATTATAGGTTGGAGTCTCCCTCTAACTAATAAAAAAAAAAAGTTGCGTTACTTGTTCAAAATACATTGCTCACACACAATATATATATATTTTCTTTTATCTAATAATTTCACTTATGCGAGGTTTGTAATATTTTCTTTCGGAGTATTATTATTTATTAATTTAGTTTTACCAGATTTCAAATAGTTAACCGAGTGCAGCAGGATTTCTCAGAAGAGAGTAACTTCAAGTTCTGTGGCGAAGGCATAATTTTGTTCATCTATCAAGAGTTGCACGTGAAATAGGACCAGAGTAACAGACACACAAGAATTGTACTGCTAAGCATAGAAACCGGAAGCTTCATGATTTAAAATATTCCCACTTTCTGCTACGTAGCTGTCTCTATTAGTATTACCTACGCAGTTGCAATTCTTCATATAGTTTTCACAACATGACGAATCAAAACTTTGCTATCGGGTTATTGGGGCCCATCAGGCACCACCACTAATGGAAGTGGAGACCTTAATCTTTTGTCATTTTTTCTTTGTTTTGTATAAGATTATCATCATATGCCAATATAGCATATTAATCTACGCCACAATTTTCTGAAACCAAACTTGGCCCAAGGTTAATGATATTTGCTTTGATTAAAAAATAGTGCTACTTTAATGCCAATGGGAGGATGCAAAGTCCAAGGCAAATTTGACTACTTAACAAGAAATCTCTTTCTTGCAAATATTACCTTTAAAACGCACTCGGTAAATTCTTAAATGCATGTTGTAATTAATTTAAAGGATCCTTACTCCTTGGTCAAACACAGATGGATAACGACTGCTAATAGATTTTGATCATAGCATGGGCAGATGAAGAAGGAAGCAGAGGATGATAAGGTAATAGATAGAGCATACAACAAGAGGCGCAATAATTCAAAATCTTACTTGAAATAAGCCGAGAAGTTGACAGATC
The DNA here is from genome assembly GCA_026544285.1 of Pachyrhizus erosus. Lineage (NCBI taxonomy): Eukaryota > Viridiplantae > Streptophyta > Magnoliopsida > Fabales > Fabaceae > Pachyrhizus > Pachyrhizus erosus. Next base: position 7,471 of record JAMLFT010002540.1, on the reverse strand, counting down.
AAAAAACCAAAAGCTGGTAAGCGGTAACAAAATTGCGAAAAAGGACCACAGCAGTGCTGGTATTGAAAATTTATTTGAGCTACATACAAACAGGTTATTCAACCAACAAGAAATGGTAGAGTTTTTACAATTTTTCTTCGGCAGCTTCATGTATCTTTAACATAACAGCAAGCAGTTTTAAGAATTGTTCCTGAATGAATCATACACTGGCTTTTTGAGGGGGAAACAAAAATCTTTGGCAAAGCTTTTTGAACAATGTTAAGGGAACATGAGTAATGTGCCCTTGAATCCAAAAAACCTAGTAAAAATGAAGAGATCATTTCTGAAATCCACAAATAATGAACTAACAAGAAGTCTACACAATTTGCAAGCAAGAAAAGCTCCCAAGCCTAGACATGATCACTCAATAAAATGTTTCAGAAATTAGGATGAACTAGATAACCTCAGCAGGAAGAGAATTCAAACTCATGGAGTTGGAACCAGAAAGCCCATCCTGTTTTAAAGAAGTGTCACTCTGGCCTTTACTGAAGCCAAAGGCATCCTTTACTTCTCAGTCCCACAAGGGCGGTATAGATTCCTCCCTCTGATGGAATATCTTCCACTGCCAAACCTGGAGCTAGAAGTGTGCTGAGAGGATTGAGAAGTATCTCTCAGAAATTCAGGCTCCTCAGTAGTAGCCATCAAGTCCATCAAGTTGGTGCTGAAGCCCAAATCAGAATAAACCCTCCGAGAATACCTGATTGCTGAGTTTGAGAAGCTGGGATCCAAAGCATCAAAATTTGCGTCCTCCACACCTTGAAGAGTAGAAGTGGATTGAGCATTTCTTGAGGCCTCAACAGGACGGCCCACAGTCTCAACCATCATGCAAGGATTGTTAAAAGCATTCCAGGAATGAAGAGGCACCAATTTACAGAGGGAGCAAAGCCAAGTAACAAGTTCCTTCATAGAAGGCCTTCTCTCTCTGCAAGACCTGACACACTTGGCAGCAATGACAGCCAAGTGCTTCCTGACGAGCGGATCCTTTGGGGGTGGTATTCTAGGATCATAAACAGCCAACAATTTGCCTTTCTTAATAAGAGGAATAGCCCAATCCACAATAGAAGGAGGTGAATAAGTGATATCAATTGCCTTCCTTCCACTTATAATTTCCAACAACAAAATCCCAAAGCTGAAAACATCAGTTTTAGTGCTCAAATTATCAGGAGTGACATAACAAGGATCAAGATAGCCCATGGTACCAGCAGGAGGAGTGGACCTGAGTTTATAGTCATCGACATGGCCCCTGAGAGCCAAACCAAAATCACCTAACCTGGCATTGTAGCTGCGGTCGATGAGAACATTAGCAGACTTGATGTCACGGTGAATCACAGGAGGGGTCGAAGAGTGAAGAGTATCAATAGCTTTTGCAGTTTGCAAAGCCAAACGAATCCTCCTACCCCAATTGGGAGGCCTTGGAGAGGAATGAAGAACATCGTAAAGGGTGCCATTGCTCATGAACTCCACAACCAAAAGCCTATCTCTCGAATCGTTGTTGGTGAAACCGACCAAATTCACCAACGTGGGGCTCTGGATTTTTGACAAGATGTCGATCTCGTTGTCCACCTCAGAGGGTGCGGAGGAAGAAATCGCTCGGGGAACAACGCCGTGATCATGAGCCCGCGATGGACGCTTCACCGCAACCGGACGGCCGCGAACGACGGCTTTGTAGACATACCCATGGCTTCCTTTGCCGAGGAGCTTACGGTCGGAGAAGCCATTGGTGGCAGCTTCGAGGTCACTGTACTGAAACTCTTGGATCTTGATGCCTTTCTCTTTCTCTTTCGAAGACGAAACCGAATTCGACGTTGAGACTGTGGATTCGGCTCTGCATGAAAGGTAGAGGTAGCCCATGATCAATTGAAGTTCTTGACTTTTTCGAATATTATGTTAATCAATGAATCAAGGTGAATGTGAATGGGACTGTGAATGTGAATGTGAATGTGAATGTGAAGGGGTGGATATGAACATAAGAAACAAACAAAGGTAAAGGTGGATGGATACAACAAAAGGAGGGCAACAGATAAATTAAATTGTCTTTGTGAGTGTTATAAATCTCAGCATCACTGGACGTTTATGGGATTGCAAAAATGTTCTAACCTTTCATCCTTTATTAAAATTAAATGCTCTGTGTGTGTGTGTCTTGGGGGATGTGTATGTATATCTCTCTCTACAAACTAGACAGAGATAAAGAGAAAGTACGGACCCACTCTTTGGAAGAATCTCACAGTCAATTACTTAATTCCCCAGAGACATATTTTGTTTATTTATATATAAAAATTAACGTACAGAGATTGCAACAAAGAATCATTGGGTCATACGAATTAAGAAAATTCACGGCTTCAATTAAATTCAGGAGCCAACTTCAACTTCAACTTCAACTTCAACTTCAACTTCATCTCACCTGTTATTAGATGTACTTTGAACCTTTTTTTATCACCGATACTTTTACAAATTAGCCTCCTTTCCTCTTTTTTGGGTCCAGAGTGGGGAACGGCTATAAAACGTTATAGATTCATTCCTCATAATTTAATACATGTATTATCCTATTAACTTTACTTACTATAAACAAATTCCTCTTTCGCAAAATAACAAATTACCCTTCAAAGCTCTGCTAACAAACAACACTTATTTATAATTTTCAACTATATTTCAAGTAAATTTTCCTTTACTTCTTACAAGGAAAAAAAAAACATTTTTAAGGTAAATCATAGCATGTTTGTATTATTATAAATACTATATTATGGTTTCAATAAAGTAATATTTTAATTTATTTTCACTCGTTCCATGAAAGAAAACTGAGTAAAACTTATTAATCACGTTATTTTTCTAAACGTTTTATTTCATAATTGACTTGTTTAAGAAATTTTTTAGAGATTAATATATGTTAACATGAAACTGATAACTTTATACGTGTTTAACATTAAAGAAATTGTTTCTTAAAAAAATTAAATAATATATCTATGATAAATAATTCCTATTAAAAATACTCCAAATCGTAATTTAAGATCCAATATCATTTTCAAACAAATTTATTGATTTGTCAAACATATTATTTATAAATAAAAACAAAATTTACATTTTCCAAATGGGGTTCAGGATATAACGTGAAACTACTTCTCCTCTATCCAAGTTAGCATCATTTTTGTAAGGGATTTAACTTGGTTGAATATTGTGTATGAATTGATGTAAATTTACTAATATTCAACTTCAATTTCTAAAAAAAAAAAATACATGAGTTTAATCCAAGTTTTGTACTTATTGTTGTAATTTATTTGATTTCTATCCCTACCCGAGGGTTTGTTTTTGTAAACACACATCTGGTTGAATTTTTTGCTTTTGTAAAAGAGAAACTATTAAATTATATTTTTTCTATGAGAACTATTAAATCATTTTAAAATAATTAATTTTAAAAAAATGAAAATGCTTTTTTAAATAGTCATATTACCTGATTAATAATTAATTTTTAATCCTCGTCACAATAAATCCATCGTTTTCACGAATCACGTCACGTATAGTTTAAACATTTGCGTAGAATTCATAATTTCTAGATGTTGGAATTTTTGAATTCAAATTTTAGAAATTGAGATGTACTAATTTTAACAAGTAAAGTTATACTGGTCTTTATAGTTCTATTTGAAATAGTATTAAAAAAAAATGCATTCAATTTTTTTCATTTAATAATTAGAAGATTTGTAAAAGGATATCCTAGAAAATTTGAAAATTATTTATTTGAAATTATGACTATCTTTCTTATGAAAATGAAATTTATGTGTTTCAAATGATGAGGTGGATTTTATATTCTTCAAAAGAAAATGAAGACTAATATGGTTGGTGAGCTTCATTGACCAGCATCTTCCCTGTGAAGTTTCAAACCTTTTTAATTAAAAAAAGAAAAGAAAGATTGAAAATAAAAGTATTATATAAGGGCCCCTACATAGAAATTAATCAGATGTGTGGATGTTGTGTAGATAAAACCAACCCAATTGGTTGGTTAGTGGGCAGGCAGCACAGTTTTGGAGCCCAACAGATTAAATGTGGGCACTGCGCTTTACCTTACTCGAAAGGCACCTCATAACTTCCCTAAGCTATATGGCACTCCCATGTGGGTACTCCTTCACCCACTTCATGCTTCCACATTATCATCTTCACAAATCACTCCCAAGACCAAATTTTATTAAGAAAGGAATATACTTTTTAACCAACAAAGTCTTCCAACACTAATTTTTCATGATTATCAGTATGTGCTCCCCAAAATTAACAACATCTACTGGGTTCTTTCTAATGATTGCTTGCTAGAATGCTAGTCTTGCCAGAATTTTTGTTTAAGTTGGTGAGATGGCGATGGGATTTGCCATTTGCCATTTGCCATTTGGTCCAAGAGACACATATTCCCCCTTGCTTAATGGCTCAAATAAATAAGATAGCTATCATGCAAATGTTGGTAGGTGTAATTCTGTAGGGATTTTCTCTTTTTTTATTTATAAAAAAATTGTTTTTTTTAAGATTAAAATATAAGAAATATTTTTTTTAAAAAAAAAATAAATTAGTTTCTTAAATTTTTAAAAAAATTGTAAAATAATTGTCTTACTTATCTAATTAATGATTTTGTAAAATTTACGGTTTGAATCGGTTGCAGTTTGGAGGATGGGAGATGGTAGTTGGGCAAGAATTTGGAAAGACAGATGGATCCCCTATGCAGCCGATAACTTAATTCATTGGGGGGATCCAAATGTGGATCAGTTTCAGCAAGTTGTAGATATTATCATTCATGAAACTAAACAATGGGATGTTGAAAAAAAATCAAAGGAATTTTCTGCAAGAAAATTGTGTCCATTCCAATAAGTAAAGGTAAGATAAGGATTGTTTTATTTGGAAATTTACTGGCGATGGTCATCATCACTCAATCAAATCAGGATACCATCAAGCACTCTGCTACAGAATGGATCTGTTTTATTTATGTAATGAATTATAAGTGGGTGTTATTCTGATATAAATTAGGCCTTGTCCATAAAAGATAGAATTGTGGAATTCTTAACCGGATGTGTCCATATTACGTGTACCCTATTAACATTTATTCACGTTAATAATTTTAAAAAAATGAATAAAATAAAAATTTGAAGATATAATTTTAGTATTACGTGTACACATGCACTTACACACACGTAGCTAGGTTTCAATAGTAAAAGAGAAAACTAACAAGAGTTGGTGACAGATTGTCCAAGTCTTACAAGTCTTAGTCAGTCTAATAAATAGTAAAGCCTGGGAAGTTATGGAGGGTTACATGATGAATCTGATAAAGCTGTGCCCCTCAGTTGTAATGTCTTTGTGCTATTGTTATTGGATCCTCTGAAACAGTAAGACTCATCATCTGCTTCTACAGTTTCATTCCTCTCAGCTCCTATCAGTTCAATGATCCACTGCGCTCCACCTCACTCCAAGACTTTTGTTGTCACCAGCATCCTACGATCCAACACTGAAAATATGGTTGAAGCCCACCTTCAGGATGACGTGGTTCTTTGTCCTTCATGGGATGTGCTTTTAGCCAGCTTCTGAAAAATCTTTCTTCCCCTTTCTCTTAGTCTCAGCCTTCTTTCTCTTCCACTGGAATTATAGAGTAGGGGATAGGGATACTATCTTCCCTGCTTTCAAAAATGTTGCATGTTTCAATTCTTATTTAATATTTTACTTTTCTTTTTTATGTTATCTAATAATAAAAATTGCCTTAAAATGAATCTATCAGAAAATATGTTGCTAATAATTTTCTTAATGAAAACTTTTATTGAATTCCAACATTGCCCTCTCCCATGACAATATGCAATTTTATTACCGAAAGTAAAAATTTATATTGATTTAGTTTATAAAAAGTTTATGTTTATATGATTTAATTTATTATTATTTTAATCTTAAGATGAATTAATCCTTTTAACCTAACGATATCACTAAATCCATAAATTATGTATGTGTTTAGAGTATCTATAAAAAATATTATTTTAATAATTAATTATGTAATCAAATATTAATATAATTAATTTTAAAATAAGGTTTATGTTTGACCATATTAAATGTAAATGATTTTAAGATAGTTTATTTTGTCTAAATTGTTACAAAAAAACACTTTTCTTGTATAAAATAATGAAAGAGATTATTTATAATAGCTAATTTTGTATTTAAAATAATAAAATATTAGAAATGAAATTAAATAAATAATTAGAAAAATAATGTGATAAATTTTAATACAGAATTTTCGTGAAAAGAATAACAAACCATGGTGGAAAAAAAAAAACTACAATCATCAATTGCTGTAATTGATGAGAATTAAATAAAATTATCACATTTTCACGATTTTTTTTTATAATATGAAATTTATAAATCCTAATTTTTATGATGATAAGAGGCTCTCTCATTGAGAGGCTTGATTGCACATTTATTTACACGGACTAAAGAACTCGTTTTGAAAAAAAATTCAAATTTTCATATCAAATCTTCAGGATTGTTTTACAGGATATATAAATTGTGTTTAACCCAACTTTTTTCACATTAATATACCCTTCTTACACATAAGAAGTTCTTGCTAAATACAGTTATCAACACATGCTTAGTTTGTGTCGTGGGAGAGAATCTAAATTCATTTTTTGCAAAATACATCGTTATAGAATAAATAAAAGTTTTAAGTGTATTTAAACATTGGACTAAATATTAATCTCACAACATATTACTCGAAAGATCAAAGTTTATGGGACCTTGAGGTTTCATTAGAGAGACAAATATTTTAATTATGATTATTGAAAAATGTTTTTATTAATAATGGATAAAAAAAACTTAGTAAATAAGGGACCTGTTTTTTTGTGATTATTATTTTAAAAAATATTTTTTAATAAAATAAACATTTTTTTTAATTTTTTATGTGTTTGTTTAATTTTTAAAAAGGTTATTTTTTTAAAACAAATTTTTATCTATTTTTTAAAAACACTTTTTTTAATATTAAACAAGTCCAACAATTAAGTTAGTTTCAATCTATGCCATTTATCACCATCGAACAGGCTTAGTCACACCGATCTAGAAAATTTTAAGCAAAAAAATAAAAATAATTGTATGGTCCTAATCAACGCAATTCTAAGCCATACCATTCTTCCTTCTCCAGTACGGCACAGCAATTTCATTTAATTTTGACTAAATGAGATTTTCTTATTTTTCAAATGAATTATTTTAATTAGAATTAATAAAATAAACTTAACGGTCTAAATTATATATCTATTCATATATATAAAAAAATTTTCAGAGAAAAAATTTTAAAAAAAATTTCCTCCTAAAATAAAAATAATCTTGAAAGTTTATTTTATAATTATTAAAAAGAAAAATTATGCAAACCGATTAATATTGATATTTTTATAATAATAAAAATAAATAAGTATAAGCAAAAAAATTTGAAAAT
>JAMLFT010002539.1:3194-25076 GCA_026544285.1 Pachyrhizus erosus | reverse complement strand
CAATCAATAAAAAATTATCCTTAATATGATTTTTTAAATAATTAAAATAAAAAACAAAAAATTTATAATTTATAATAGTTTATAATTACATGCTAGTATAATTTATTTATTCTTTACATTGTTAGTAAATACATTCTTTTATACTGATTGAAAATAATTTCCACCAATTCTTTTTGAATTTGTTACAATTTATAAAACAAAATTTTAAAATTCATGTGATTTTTGAACCAATTTTTTTTTTCTAGTGTAAGATATTTTACTAGCAAATAATCTCAAACGAGAGTTTTTATGATTCCAAAGACGTGTTTACAATTTGCATATGCTGTGACAGGTTTCTGGAGAATTTAGCAAAGTGCCAATGTAGAATGTACTGTGGCTATATATTGCAGCATTTTGGGTCACAAAAACAATGTATACTGGGCATTGCCCAATGCCAATAATCTTGTGGAAGGCTACAAAACTAATTGGCGGTTTACAAAGAGCTAAAAAAAGCTACAAGTTGTGTTGCTAAGTGTTCTTGATCATGAAGTTGAGTTTTGGAACACAAGACTTGAAAAAAATTGATTTGCTCTTTTGGATACATATATGAAAATTTGTTTGATTATATAAAGTTCAAAACCTGCCCACCTTATTCAGCTTGCAATTATTATTTGGTATTTCCTAGAACTAGAAAAACTAGTATAGACTAGAACCAAAAAATAATTAAGATATACTGCTGCTACTAAGCAAAATCTTAAGCATGTCCACACGTGTGTAGAAAATTTGAGATGTCACGAAAATTTTATGTTTGGATCATAATTTAATATTAATATAACTTATTTTTTTTATTTTATTTTTCTTAACTTTCTTAACTATAAAGTTATTAATTATTTTGTATACTTTAATACTTCTAAAAAGACATTAATTTATTTTGTTTGCATTTCATTCAATACCTGCAATTTTAGAACAAATATATATAGATATTCAATGTTAAATTAGTGCTCACTTAAACTTAAATTTATTTCAAATTAATATAATATTTTTCAATTCATTCTATTTTAAAAATTTTAATTATTGGAATCAAAATAAAAAGGTTAAAAATAATTTCACATTCTAAAATTTTCTCACATAAGATCTCAATAAAAGAAAATAAATTACTTTAATATATATACAAAATAATCAAAATCAAAAGAATTAATGTTAAAATGAAATATGTAACCTCATCACAATTGTTTTCATCAGAAAAATATTAGGAATATTATGGAATTTAAATTTTATATTCATTTCACTACTAATTTTTGTTTTGTTGGAGATCAAAACAAATATAAAGTAAGTTTTCGTATAACTTTTCAAATAAGCTACCAATAAGACTTTTTAAATAATTTAAAATAACATCTTTATACATATTTTTAAATGGTATAGTCTTACTAAAAAAAGTAATTACAAATAAGATAATAATTTTTATTGCCTAATAATTAAATTAAAAATATTTTTTAAATATAATAAAAATTAGGAACCTTATCATTAGGGCCTTAGGTTGTTGCCTCATGCATGTTCATATAATAAATTTTTTTTACAGCATTGATATAATAAGTTAATAACTTGAGTTAGAAACCAAGGATTCATATATCATAGTTTTGTTCCATCAGCAAAAGAACATCAAAACCATAACATTTGACGTTAAAGACAATAATGCATGGTTAATAAGCCAAAGGGCTTGTTATGCAGTGTTCTTTACACTAGTTAAGAAATTATCTTTTTTTATTAAATATTACGCTAGGATATTTTTTAATAAAATTTTTCACTTTTAATTTCTTATAATTGGTTAGCATTTGTTATAAAAGAAATAAGGGAGATCATTTGAATCTAATTAAATGTCAAATTTGATGAACTTATAATTTTAATAAGGTTTCATAAGTGTTAAATTTGATCAATTTAAATAGTAAATTTTACAATACTTATATCTTACCAAATTTTGAATAATTTAGATATATAATCTAATAACACGCATTTATTGGTTTTAAATGATATACATTAAAGTAAAATGGTGAAATGAATTATTAATTAATTTTTAAATTATATAAAATTATATAATATACATTTTTTTTTACCTCAATCATCACGTTCAAACAACTGGAAAAGGAAGCGAACGGAGGCGAAGGTTGCGAGGTTTAAAACTTAAACAAACAAATGGGCCTTATATTTTATGCATGGCTAGATTGCTAATAGCTTAAATATCAATAAGTATTTAGTCATTAATTTTATCCATTTTATTTTTTATTAATATAAAGAATTTAAATGATGATCCACAGTAGAAGCCAGCTATGTCTTAATAGACAAATAATGAAGTTAATTTTAGAAAAAGAAGCTTATCCAAAAGTTGCTTGTGTATCTTTTTTTTTAAAGCCGGTTTGTTTTATTGTTAGAAAATTATTTTTATATTTTCTAAAAAAACCCATTTTAATATAATTAATTTTTCTCTCTCTTTACTACACAAAAGAATTCTATTCGACCGTACATGAATGTCAAACAGACACTTAACTCATTTGTTTATAATCACTTCGTTAAATATAGTAGGAAGAGAGGATCCTACCACTTTTACCTCCGACAAGATCCTTGAAATAATCATATTTATATTATTTTATATATTAATTTAACATCACACAGACGCAGAGTTGCCACGATTAAATATAAAAAACAACAATTTCACAATCAGTACAAAACATTTTGAACTGATGCTTGGTTGAGTGTCTGGTCCTGAACTATATCTTACATTCTTTTTTGTCGTTTTTCTTTTGTATTTTTTCAAACAATAATTCCTTGTTTTAAAACCTCTTCTTTATTTTTTTTTTACTAAGCGAAATACTTGAGAATTTTGGCCCAGAAAATAAATAAATAAACTTAATAATATTTTGAAAACTAAAATTCGTATTTTCAGCAATTTTCAAAAATCAAAATTAAATCTATGTACATATTTTTTTAAAAAAATTTGCTGCCTATTGTCTTCAGGACTGAACTTGGGAATTTCGGCAAAATAAAGAGTACGCAGAATTTGTCAGGATCATGAAAAAAGAAAGTAAATACGAAAACACGCAACTTATCTAATTTTAATTAATTTCACTGGCTCTCTATATGCAGGCCACGTTTGATGACATTGGCACATTATGGTGGCAACATTAATGTTAACCGTACTGGACGGATTTAGCATGAGAACTGGTCAATTTTGCATAAAATTAATCAGAGACCATATCCTTTTAATATCAAGTACAACACGGGTTGATACTAAGTTGACAATGACTAATATTCTCGTTGCCCTTGTTGAATTAATCACTTAAGGAACCTATTTTGAAACTGATAATACAGAAGGAAAGTTAGTTACAATTTGTGATGGAAAACTTATACCATGTCAGTTTCAGTACAGATGACAATTGTAGTTCATCCAACGATATTTTATGGGGTACTGAGGGGCTGAATGAAGTGAGAAAGGTTCAATTTTCTGGAGCAGAAGATCAGGGAGAGTATGGGGGGATTGACTCACTTTACACTAATTTTGGGTTCTTCCCAGCTGATCCATCAGAAGAAGGATACATTCTATCAACTAATGAACAAAAGTATAACCGGCAAGAATCATATCAAGATTATGGAAAACTGGAAGATCTTCAGTTTGACATGGTCTCTCCACCACTCCAAATTGATACACAATATCCAACCATGGTTCCTCTATGTGACCCAACAAAGGACAAGCCACACTCAACTTCCCCTTTAGCCTCACTTGAGATCTTGAAGAACTATGGCAAGGGATTCAAGCGGTTGTGCAATGAAGAGAAGCCGGTTGATGATTTGGCTGTGACCACAAAAGAAGTTAATTGGAGAAAGCTCTCAACAGAAGATGTCATGAGAATAGCAGGCATAAGGTTCATCCAATCATCATCTTCAGAGTCAGAATCTTTGCCTTTCTTAGAAACTCACCCTTTTGGTTTTTCTTTCTCTGGACTCTCTGATGAGGAGAAAGAGGATGTTGCACTTGCTGAGTCCCTCTTGGCTTCTGCTGAGAAAGTTGGCCATCAACAGTTTGAACGTGCAGGCAAATTGCTAAGTCAGTGTGAATCATTGTCTTTCAAAACTGGGAGACCTGTTAAGCGTGTTGTTTATTATTTTGCTGGGGCACTTCGCCAAAGGATAGATAGAGAAACAGGAAGAGTTTCATTCAAGGATTTGCAAAAGAGTCACTCATTTGATCCAGAAGAGGCTGCCAAAGAACTAAACCCCGCTATTGTTGCCTTTTATGAAGAGCTTCCCTTTTGTAAAGTTGCACAGTTCACTGCAGTTCAAGCTATTATAGAAGATGTAGCTGAAGCAAAGAAGATCCACATTATTGATCTTGAAATCAGAAAGGGGCCCCAGTGGACTATCCTAATGCAGGCCCTTGAGTCAAGACACGAATGTCCAATTGAGCTTCTAAAGATAACCGCCATTGAAAGTGGAACCACTAAACACATAGCTGAGGACACTGGTAAGAGACTAAATGATTTTGCCCGAAGTTTTAACATACCCTTCTCTTTCAACATAGTTATGGTATCAGACATGTTAAATCTAAAAGAAGATGTTTTTGAGATTGATCCTGAGGAAACAGTTGCTTTTTATTCTTCTTATGCACTTAGAACCAAGATTCAACAATCAGACCAGCTTGAAACCATCATGAGAGTGATTAGAACCTTGAGTCCTAATGTGATGGTGGTAGCTGAAATTGAGGCAAATAACAATTCTACATCTTTTGTAAACCGTTTCATTGAGGCTCTTTTCTTCTTTAGCGCATTCTTTGATTGTCTTGAGACTTGTATGAAAGGGGATCAGAACAATCGAATGAACATAGAATCACTATACTTCAGTCATGGAATAAGGAATATAGTGGCTGCAGAAGGAGCAGAAAGAAAGACTAGGAGTGTGAAGATTGATGTGTGGAGAGCCTTCTTCTCCCGCTTTGGAATGGTGGAGAAAGAATTGAGCACTTTGAGTTTATTCCAAGCTGAATTGTTGGCTAAAAGATTTCCTTGTGAAAATTTTTGCACATTTGATAAGAATGGACATTGCCTTCTTATTGGGTGGAAAGGAACACCAATTAACTCTGTTTCTGTCTGGAAATTCCTTTGATGGCTAGTTCAACAAGGTTTTCAAAATTGGTCCATGACTGTGATTTTGGCCACGACATCAAGAATTTTTGTCTCTCTGTGATCATAATAGCAGTTACAGCAGTCACATGTTTCTGTAACTTCTTTTACAATTTTAAGAATCGCAATCGTTACTGTGACTGCAACTAAAAACTTTAACTGCCAGTAAAGATTTTTCCTTTCATATTATTCCTAATCAACGTGTATATCATCCGATGTGCAATTCTTATTACTAGTTACCACCCCGGTTTGGTTAATGGTGTTTTTATGTACTATCAAGTATAAAAGCAGTTTGTGGGTATTTTGCTATGTTATATTAATGATAAAGCTATGTACTATCAAGTATAAAAGCAGTTTGTGGGTATTTTGCTATGTTATATTAATGATAAAGCTTACGATTCCTGCTTTACTCTGTTGATTTAGTTCACTGTAAATGTTAACTTGATATACTAGTTTCTTTCACGACTTCTCATTTTGTGAAAAGAAAGTAGGTATTAGGATAAGTTGGGAAGAATTCATCTTTCAAAATAATAAAGCTCAGTCTGCGTTTGGTGTGGGGAAATATCCATATATAGGTGCCTGATTATAGAATCACACTCGGGGTGGTGGTGTTTGTGGTTAAAATTTGGTTTTGAGTCGTCAACGTGGATCATTATCACAAGTGTTTGTTATATTATGATTGTTATGGCAATTGTATAAACGTAGTGGCTAGTTTAGTGGTAAGAGTTGCAAGCCACGTACCTATCCTGCTATATTTGTGATTCCTTGGATAGACTGTGAGCATATATCTTTGGTGGAGGAACAGAGAATCTAACAAAAGTGTAGATGTGGAATGTACTGTGGCTATATATTGCAGCATTTTGGGTCACTAAAACAAATAATGTTTACTGGGCCTTGCCCAATGCAAATTATCTTGTGGAAGGCTCCAAAACCCCACTGCAACTAAAGGAGACTTGTGCATGATGAAAGTTTTGGTCTTATTGTCTGTCCCTGCAAAATATTGCTAATTGGTGCTTCATGATGAACTAAAAAATGTTGCAGTTGTTTTGCTACGTAATCTTGAGCATGAAGTTAAGTTTTGGAACACAAGCCTTGAAAATTTCTGATTTTTGTTTTATTTGGATACATATCTGAAATTTTGTTTGATAAAACCTTGTTTAAGCATGCCCAGCTAGTTCAGCTTGGAATATTTGGTATTTTCTAGAACTAGAAAAACTTGTATAGTCTACAACGGAAAAATAATTATGGAATACTGTGCAGCTAAGCAAAATCTTGAGCATGTTCACATGTCCTGTCCAGAAATTTTGAGGTGTCACGTAAATTTTATTTTTTGATATAATTTATTAATTTTCATTTTATTTTTTTTAACTTTTTGAATTGTAAAATTATTAATTAAAGTTTTATAATAAGCAATTTCAACATTATACACTATGATAACTAATTTAATCACTATCTTATAATCGAGAATCAAATCAAAGACCTCATACATCTATCCCAATTCCATTGCTAGACCAATCCCATTACTAGATCAACCCTACTTAGTTAAAAAAAAAAAATTATTAATAATATTCTATAAATTTTCCTTACATTTAAAAGAAGAATTAATTTTTTAATATATAAAACATTATTTTATTTATTGGCATTTCTTTCAATACCTTCAAATTTTGAAAAAAAAGAAGATAAATAGTATAAAATCAATGTTCACTTAAATTTATTTCAAGATTTATATAATATTTATTTACTTGATCATCTTTTAAAACTTTTAATTATTGGAATTCAAATAAAAAATGTTAAAAATGATTTCACATTCTAAAATTTGTTCAAATAAGATCTCGATAAAATAAAATAAATTATTTTGCTATATATACAAAATAATAAAAATCATAAGAATTAATTTTTTATATGAGCCAAAAAAATTAATATCAAACTAAAATGCGTGATCGTATCACTAATGTTTTTATAAAAAATAATACACGAGTCATACTAATTTTTATGAAATTTAGCCTTTATATTCTTTTCACTACCACTTTTATTTTTGGAGTTCAATGCAAATATAAAATATTTTTTCAATTACTTTTCAAATGAGCAATATGACTTTTTAAATAATTTACAGCGACATCTATTTGCATATTTTTAAACAGTATAATCTTATTAAAATTATTCACAAATAAATAAAATATATTACTTGATACTTAATTTAAAAATATTTTAAATATAAAAAATCTAGGAACTTCAGATGATTAAGGCCTCAGGCTTCATGTTGATATAACTTGATTGGAAACCGAATATTCATTTATTAACTTTTGTTCCATCAACAAAAGGATATCAAAATATTAAGGAGTCTAACCAAAACGTGCTTGCATTATTATAATTTTTTTAATATTTAAGTTTAATTTTTTATAAATAAAAAAAATCAAATCTATAACATTTGAGGTTAAATACAATAACGCATATTTAAAAAGCAAAGGTCATTAAGCAGTGTTCTTTTTAATACACAAGTTACACATTAAAAACAACTTTTTTTTATTAAAAATTACGTTAGAGATACATTAAAAATAATAGAGAAGGTGTAATTAATAAATATTTTCACTTTTATTGTTTTTTATAGATAACATTTATAATAATTAAATAAATAAATAGTAAATAGTAAATTATACAATATTATCTTAATAACTATGTATACTATGTTTTGATTAATTTATATATGGCTAAATTAGCCTTTTGATCTCTTATATTTTTTAGGTCTAATTTTATTTTTATTTTTTAAAAAATCAATTTAATCTTTTATGTTTACAACTTGACTTAAAATAGTTATTTTTGTCATCTTTTTATGATTTTTGTTAAAACATGTTTTAAACATAAAGGACTAAATTGAATCTCACTAAAAATTATCCTACGTTGGTCAAAATCTTTATCTTTTTCTAATTTAAGGGAGTGGCAAGGGAGGAATCTTGGTGGAGTAATATATGATGTTCACAAGTTGAGTTAAGTTGGATTTCGTTAAATTTATTACCTAACCTAATCAAATTTTAACATGTTGAGTTGGGTTAATTTTTTTTTCTTTTTTGTAAAATCCAACCCAAACTAATCCTTTCACAAATAATGTGGTTTGGATTGGGTCAACAGGTTAGAAAATTTAAATTTATGTATTAATTTTAATATTTAATATTTTTTATAAGATAAATTTTATTAAAAATGCATTTGATTGAAACTAAGATAACAAGATAAGGTATATTTTCTCTACTTAAATTTTTTTACAATAATATAGAAAGAGTAAAACAAAAATAAATATTAAAACATAAAATACATATGAGTAAGAGAAAAAAACAAATTTCTCACAAAAGAAAAAGATTAAAGACATCTTAGATGAGATATTTTCAATGTGACTACTAGTATAACTATGATAAAAAATAAAGGAAGAAAACCCTAACAAGTCAAGCCCAGAAAAGGAAAAACTCAAAAACCCTAATCTACAGTTGTAGGTAACAAAGGTAGAGCGTGAAACTTGTGTTGATGTGTGTAATGTGTTGTCTATTGTCACTTATTACTAATAGACTAATATTCTAATAATAATAATATTTATTTTAATTTAAATATATTATATATATATAGTAATATATGTATGTATATAAATATATAAATAATAATAATAATTTTAATATTTAATTATTATTAATGAGTTCACAAGTTAGGCCAATGGGTTTAGAAATTAAAATTTGTGACCCAAACCATTCATCAATGAGTTTGAATAGGTTGGATTGGGTTTGATCCAAATTATTTGGGTTGATTGGGGTCAATTCAAATTCGTAGATGACTCGTGCTGGTAAACACCCTTAAGACAAAGATTAGGGGTGCAAGGTTTGGAAATGTTAAGGTTAATGTCATTACCAGGGAAGAAGTAAAAGTTAATGGGGGTTGTTTAATGAAAGAGTATTAAAGGAAGATATTTGATAGAAAAAAAATAAGTAACATATAATGGTGGCAAAATCCTCATACTGGCATGTACTCACCGAAACCCATATTGATTTTGATGAGAAATACATACTTTGACTGAGTATGATTACGGATATGGGTATTACTTGACTTTTTAAAGTAGGGATAGAGACAAAGATGTGTATGGAATTGCTTGTTCTATCCTTGTCCTTGAAATTATATTTCTCTCATTTATTTTTATTTTTTTATGAGACTTAACATCTATTTTATTTGTAATGGGTTGAGTTTATGTCATGAATCATTGCATTTTTATGGCTTATTCAATTTAAAGGAATATAACATTGTTTTAGATTTAAAATTAGACTACAAGTATGTATAAATATTTTTATAAAGTGATAATCATTTTTAGTGACAAAGGTGGAGACAAGGTAAGTATACCCAACCATGAATAGGAATAGGATGGGTACAAAATTTTATTCTCATATAAGATTAAGGATAGGGACAATGATGAGAAATGACATACCCATCCCCATCTTATCCCATTGTCATGCCTAGTGACATAAATAATTGCATCACAAATATAGAGGCAAAGAAATTAAATATTTACATAATCAAATTCATTTTCCTTGAGGTGGGCAAAAAACTTGACAAAACTATGACCATGGATGCTAGCAACAAACTAAACCTTGTAAGGAAGATTGATGGAGATTTGCTTAGTGTTCTAGAGGCCAATGTATTGTTTAATCTTAACTTTCATACTTGTGAGGTTAACCTCCTAAACTTTAGGGATGTGGTACACCTTCACCTTAACCTTTGCACCAATCTTCATCTATGCTAATGTTGTGGACTCTCTTCTATCTCATTATCAACCTTACACCTTATAATACGCTTTGCTTTTGCTTTTTGATTGTCTCCAAGGGAATTGGAAGTGACAAAGGAGAAGCCATTGTTGTCTTCTTCATAAGCATCATTATCAATGAGGAATAATAATTGGGAGACACACTTAACATCGACAATACCATAACCGTCATTAGCCTTACTCCATCCCATCATCAACTCTCATTCCTTCCTTAATAACCTCAACCTTGACCTTGACATTCTCAAACCCACCACCCTTGGCTCTATCGTTGTGATGCTCCCTCCATGATTGGTCTTTCAAACTGAAAAAAAAAAATGTAGACCTAACGTAGGGCAATTTTTAACAAGATTTAGCTTAGTCCTTTATATTTAGGTCACGTTTTAAAGGTTGTTTTAACAAAGATAGCAAAATAAAAAATTGATAGTAAGAACCATTTTGAGTGAAGTTGCAAACTTAAAAGATTGAATTAATTTTTTTAAAGATAAAATACCAAATTGAATCTAAAAATTAAGATAAAATATCAAATATATATATACACACACAATTTAATATCACATATTTATTTGTTTTATATAATTATTTTTTAAATAAAATAATATAATGAACTATTAATTTGTTTTTAAATTATAGTATGAAATTTTGTATACTCAATTTATCCTATAAGTATTTTTTTAATATAGTATTTATGTTGATCAAATTTTAACATTTATTAAAAAATTATGAAAATTATAAATTTGTGAAGTTTAATAATTAATAATTAATATCAATATGTCTTAATAAGAAATAGTAAAGTTAATTTTAGAAAAAAGGAGCTTATCCAAAAGTTGTTTGTGTATCCGTTTGTTTCGTTGTTACAAAATTATTTTTTAATATTCTCTAACAAAAAAAAATTACTTTAATAATTTATCTTTCAGTGTCTGTTCTAAAATTCAATTCTATTCCACCCAATATGGATATCAAACAAATAATTCATTTGTTTATAATCACTTCATATAGCTAAGACACGATTTTTGAAATAATCATATTTATTTATTTTATATATTAATTTAACAACACACAGACACAAAGTTGCCATGATTGAATAAAGACAGAAATTTTGGAATCAGTTCAAAACATTTTGTAAGCTGAGGCTAGGTTGATGCCTCATACGTGGTCCTAGACTATATTTTACTTTCTTTTTTTTTTTTTTTGTCGTACAATATCTGTTTGTTTTAAAACTTATATTTTATTTACTAGGCGAAATACTTGAATTTTTTTGTGCCAAAATTAAATAAAAACGTCATAATATTTTGAAAATTACGCTTCGTAATTTGAACACTTCAAAAATAAAACTAAATCTGTTTATATATTTTCCGTTGTTTGTACCAGTTTATTATTCGATCATTACTTACGCCATCTTTTCTTAAACTTTGCTGGCTATTTGTCTTCTAAACTGAATTCTTATAGAACTGTGTTAGCAACAAGGTTGTCAGCACTTTTCTTTTTTGCAAAATTAGAGTACACAGAATTTGTCAGGATCATGACAAGAGATAACAAAATCACGCAACTTATCGAATTTAATTAATATCACTGGTTTTCTATATGTAGGCCACCTTGATGACATCGACACATTATGGTGACAACATCAATGTTAACCGTACTGGACGGATTTAGTATGAAAACTGGTCAATTTTACATAAAAATAATCAGAGATTATATCCTTAATTACTTGATAAATACAAGTTGATAGTAAGTATGACAAAGACTGATAGTCTGGTTATCCTTGGTGCATAGAGAATTAATCCCTCAAAGAACCTAGTTTGAAACTGATAATACTGAAGGAGACTTGGTTACAACTTCTGATGGAAGACTTGTACTATGCCAATTTCAGCACAGATGACAATTCTAGTTCATCCAATGATTTTTTCTGGGGTAGTGAGGGACCGAATGATGTGAGAAAGGTTCAATTTTCTGGAGTAGAAGATCATGGAGAGAATGGGGAAGTTGACTTATTTTACTCTAATTTTGGGTTCTTCCCAGATGATCCATCAGAAGAAGGATATCTTCTATCCACTAATCACCAAAAGTATCACCAAATATGTGGTGATTATGGACAATTGAATAAGCTTCAGTTTGATATGGTCTCTCCACAACTCCAATTTGATGAACAATATCCAACCATGGTTCCACTATGCGACCCAACAAAGGACAAGCCATACTCAACTACCCCTGTAGCCTCACTTGAGATCTTGAAGAGCTATGGCAAGGGCTTTAAGCGGTTATGGAATGAAGGCAACACCATGCAGCCAATTGATGATTTGGCTGTGGCCACAAATGAAGTTAATTGGAGAAAGCTCTCAACAGAAGATGTCATGAGGATAGCAGGAACAAGGTTCGTCCAATCATCAACATCATCTTTAGACTCAGAATCTTTGCCTTTCTTGGAAACTCACCCTTTTGGTTTTTCTTTCTCTGGACTCTCTGATGAAGAGAAAGAGGATGTGGCACTTGCTGAGTCCCTCTTGGCTTCTGCTGAGAAAGTTGGTCATCAACAATTTGAACGTGCTAGCAAATTGCTAAGTCATTGTGAACCATTGTCTTCCAAAACTGGGAACGCCGTTAAGAGAATTGTTCATTATTTTGTTGAAGCACTTCGCCAAAGGATAGATAGAGAAACAGGAAGAGTTTCATCCAAAGATTTGCAAAAGGGTCAATCATTTGACCCTGAAGAAGCAGCCAAGGAATTAACCCCCGCTATTTTAGCATTCTATGAAGAGCTTCCCTTTTGTAAAGTTGCACAGTTCACTGCAGTTCAAGCTATTATAGAAGACGTTGCTGAAGCAAAGAAGATTCACGTTATTGATCTTGAAATCAGAAAGGGGGGGCAGTGGACTATCCTAATGCAAGCCCTTGGGTCAAGACGTGAATGTCCAATTGAGCTTCTAAAGATAACAGCTATTGAAGGTGGAACCACAAGACATATAGTTGAGGACACAGGTAAGAGGCTAAACGATTTTGCTCAAGGTTTGAACATACCCTTTTCTTTCAACATAGTTATGGTATCGGACATGTTACATCTAAGAGAAGATCTTTTTGAGATTGATTCTGAGGAAACAGTTGCTTTTTATTCTTCTTATGCACTAAGAACCAAGATTCGACAATCAGACCAGCTTGAAACCATCATGAGAGTGATCAGAACGATAAGTCCAAATGTAATGGTTGTAGCTGAAATTGAGGCAAACCACAACTCTTCATCTTTTGTAAACCGTTTCATTGAGGCCCTTTTCTTCTTTAGTGCATTCTTTGATTGTCTTGAGACCTGCATGATAGGGGATGAGAAGAACCGAATAATTATGGAATCACTTTACTTCAGTCATGGAATAAGGAATATAGTGGCTGCAGAAGGAGCAGAAAGAAAGACTAGGAGTGTGAAGATTGATGTGTGGAGAGCCTTCTTCTCCCGCTTTGGAATAGAGGAGAAAGAATTGAGCAATTTGTCCTTATACCAAGCGGAATTGGTAGCTAAAAGATTTCGTTATGGAAATTTTTGCACATTTGAGAAGAATGGACATTGCCTTCTTATTGGGTGGAAAGGAACACCCATTAACTCTGTTTCTGTCTGGAAATTCCTTTGATAGCAAGTTAATTTACAAGGTTTTAAAAATCGGTCCATAACCCCAATTTTGGCCGTGGCATGAAGAATTTTTGGCTCTCCACAACCAATTGTGGACACTTAAATCAAATTTGTTCGCAATTTTCTACAATCTTAAGAATCACATCTACATTGCAGATATGGCAATTGTGACCGTAATTTAAAACCTACAGTTTCACATTATTCCTATCCATTGTGTATATCATCCTATGGGCAGTTCTCATAACTAGTTACCACCCCGGTTTGGTTAATGGTGTTCACTTAAGTTTACTATCTAGCATAAAAGCAGTTTGTGGGGTATTTTGCTACGTTATATATTAATAATGAAACTTAAGTCTCCTGTTGATTACTAAAAATTTTAGCTTGAGTGACTGTTTTCTTTCTTTAATTATTTTTCATTTGGTCAAAAGAAAGTATGTATTATTTTCTTTTTTAAATATAAGATTAATTTTTTGAAATTTATTTATTGTTTTTTATAATTTTTTTTGTATTAATTTGTCTCTTGTTTTAATTTTTTTTGAAATATCCTTATTTACTTTATAATAAACGTTATGAGATAAATGTATTTTCTTTTAGGAGAATGAGAGAAGATGATTAGTATACATTAATAAATTAGGTAGAAAGTAATTAAGCAGAAAAAGATAGATAATGAGTTTCAATAAATTTAAGATTAATTTTGAAAAAATAGTATAAATTGTTGATAGAATTAATGTTGTTGACTAAACTAATAACTTTCTTAAAAAATATGAATTAGTTAAAAGAGTTTTATAATATAAAAGTAGTATTAAGTTCCTAGGAAAAATAACTCATCTTAAAAAAATAATAAAGTTAAATCTAGGTTTATTTTGGAGAAATATCCATATAGGTGCTTGAATACAAAGAATCACATGTGTGGGGTGTTTTTTATGGCATAAATTTGTTTTTCAAGTGTCAATATCGATCAACATCACAAGTGTTTGTAAGTTGTCAGGTTAGACAATAATTTTGAAGAAAATTTTTGTTGACAGATCAAATGAGCGGGGATTTGTGACTAAGACAAGTTGATAATGTGCAAGGAAAAAGGAAAATCAAATGCACATTAGCTTTACTAGACAAGCATAAATCTCTCAAATATAAAATAATTGACAAAATATGCATCAACTTTATTTTTATTTTTTATTTTTAAAAGAAAAGACATAAACTTATTTATGTATGTTTGGATGTGAATTGGATAATTCAAAAATATTTTTATTCTTAAAGTAATAACAAACAATCTTTAGAAATTTGGAATATATATTAAAAAATTTAAAAAATATTTTTAATTTATATTAAAAACTCATTGAATCATATATGTCATAAATCCAATTTGAACTTATTTGATTCAAGTTGATTGACCAATTTTGTAGTATAACTAGTGAATAAGTCCAGTTGAATCATTGAACCAGTTTGGTTGAACTAATGAACTGACTTGATTAAATTAGTTGAACCATTATTTATTTTTAAATGAAAATTTTAATAAAAATATAACAAAAAATTATACACTTAAGAATTAAACTCAAGACTTGAAAAGTATTTAAATAGATCAACTTACTACTTGACCATCATAATGAATTAGTAAGCTTATAATATAAATAATATATATTCTTATATTTTATCTTACATATATTTGTTCATGCAGTTCAACTATTGATTCACTAGCTATACCAATCAAATCAATAACACGTTGACTCATCACCTTGATCAAGTCAATGTCTAATTCGGTTTTTAAAACATTGATTTTCTCAAATTTAAGGGACTAAAAAATATAATTTTAATTTGAATACTAAAAAAGATAAAACTCAAGTCTGAGGAATAAAAAACATATTTAATTTTTAATATTATTTTAGCATAATTGTATATTTTACTACTTAATTATCATCATTTTACAAATTATATTATCTAAGTTTTTTTTGCCCATGTTATCATTGAATTTTTAAAATTTTTATGCATTTTATTGATCTATTAAATGTGTAAAAAAGTACTGAAGTTTCCCAAAATATGACATCATTTTGTTATTAATATAATAATAAAATGTGAAAAAAAAAATAAAAAAACATGATCATAAAATATGCATAAATTAAAAATCATGATGATAAAATATGTAAAAAAATAACTTACATAATAAAATGTGAAAAAATGATAGTAAAACACATGAAAATAAACAGAGAATAAAATTCATAAAATAATGATAATTAAGTAATAAAATATGTAATTAAATAATTTTTTTAATAAAGACATAATAGATAGACAATTTTGACGTATCAATATTTTGAAAAAGCATTATTATTGAAGTAAGAATGTAAATGAGACTAAACTCAACTAATAGACTCTAATAATGCAACAAAAATTATGGTTAAAATTCACAAAAATTGAATTTAAATACAATTAGTGACTAAATTATTCAAGTGATTATTTAATTTATTTTAAGTTATAATTTTTCTCTTATTTATTAAAACTTGTAAAATAACCCCTTAAGTAACAATGGTCATTTTTAATTTTGGGGTATAATTTTAAATATTTTTTATTAATTCAATATGTAAAATTTATCTTATTAGATTTACCTAAATGAAAATTATGAAACTCAATTAATATTCAGACTAAAAAAGATAAAATAGGGTGATAATTGCATAAAAAGTATGTCCTATGAACAATTGAAAAATTGAAAAATCTCCTAAAATCAATTGCAAATTGCTCGTGAAATTTAAAACATAAAATAAATTTATGTATATCATAACACACATTGTATCTTTCGCGGTGTGGTTTTATTTTAAACAAACCAATGGTATTACACACCTTCAAATACTACAAGTTTATGTTAATCTTATATTCCTTTTCTTATGTAAGTTATGTTGATTAAGAGTTTGTTTGGATACAAGGTTAGATATAATTTTGAAAGCTTTTCTACTAAAAAATAATTTATATTTCTAGTAGAGAATCTTTCAAAAATATTTTTGTCTTGTATCCAAATAGACTCCAAGTTGTGACTTGTGAATGTATTACTTATTAAATAGTCATATTTAATTTATTTATTTTAAAGTATGACAATGTTGTCATTAGAATAATATATGTTAGAAATTGAATATATATATATACTAAGGGTGGAAATGTCAAAAGTTGCATGTGATCAAAATGTCTATAAGAAGATACTTGAGTATAAAATAAGATATTAATGTTTGCATTATTCAAAAGGTACCAAAACTGCAACACAATAGAAGCAACATCATCAAAATGAACTAACAAGTGTTAAGATATAGGAACCTTCCTAGATTGTAAGTATTAAGGAAAACAAAGCAACTAGAAGATTAAAAGACTACTGCATAAACATGCAATATTTAGAAGCAACATGCAAAAAATACTTTTAAAAACAACATTTATTTTACAGTCTAGAAATTACCGATGAATATATTTCTTGAAGTCTTGCTCACACCAACTACTAGATTTTAAATTCAAATAATAGCTATGGATTTTGAGAAGTGAGAAAGAAAATAACAGGGAAAAGACTTTAAAAGTAATGAGTTTGAATTTGTCTCATAAAAATATAAGTGATTAATTTGAAGCTTGAAAGCCTATAAATGCAACCTCCATTTGAAGAGCTTAATGGAATGGAGGAAAACAACAATGTTGGGATTTATTTATGAAAGTTATGCTTTTGAGAAAAGAAAAGTTACTTTTGTAAAAGTATTCCTTTGCCAAACTATCTAGAGTCTATGTTCATCTTTTTCAATATCTTAAAAAGTGTATAAAAGTCTTTGTATATCACTGTGTATTCATTTATTGAGTGATTTGAAAGAAAGGAAAAAAAAATTGTCCAGTTGAGAGATAACTTCGAAAATCACTCTCAAGATTGGTTAGGAGACTAATAATTCTAAAGTATCTTTTTGCACATAATTGGATTAGTTGTTAGTTAGGTTAATTAATTATTCGAGTTGTGGTAGGAGCTTAAAATAGGTTTAAAAAAGAATACTTGTGTTGTATCTATACTTGAAAAGACTTGTAGGACGATACTTGGTACTTGTAAAACTTGTGGAGGTTAAGAGTATTGTTTGTGAGTAGTTAGTTTATAGAGACTTGTAAAGAATATTGTGTAAAAGTATGAGGAAACTTAACAAGGAAAAATACTTATGTAGTTTAATGTGCTTGCATGTAGTGAAAAATCCTACGAAAAGTAAGAATTGGATACTTATGATCAAGGGTGAACCAATATAATAATTTATGTGTGCAATATCCACTTTATTACTTCTCATTTATTTATCATTAATATTACTCATTTATTGTTTTTAAATTAATAGTTATAAACTATTAGCTAAAGTAAACTTTGATTTATTGAATCAAAAAGTTTTTAATCATTCTAAATTTAATTAGACTTTTAAGCCAGGTTACTAGTAATTTGTATAAAAAGAACTCACTTTTGATAATAATTTGGAACAATATTTTGCAAAATAGTTGTGAAAATCTAGCTTCTGAATACATAAATAATTTTTTATATTGTACTATCTATTCTTTTTAAAGTGTGAGAAAATATTTCCTTACTCTTAACTAACTTCTAATTACTAATAAACAACTTGAGCATCAAAATCAAAAGTTATGTTTTATATTTATGTAAAAAAGGTTTTAAGAAATAAAGGTTTACTTCATTATACAACCTCCTTCTAATGTCATTCTAATCTCTTTTAGTTATGATATTCGATAAAGATAAAGTGAAACATCAAAGAAGCATATCATCCAAGAAAGGAATTTATTCCTTGGATATTCATGTTGCTTTAAGCTTAACATATCCAAACTCAAGTAATGAAATTTAATTTTTGTGGTGACCATGACAATGGTCATGGTGAGGCATCCTTAATAAATCAAGAGTAAGTTAATTATATGAAAAATGAAAAAAAATTACTAGGCAAAGAGCTAGGACATATTTTAATACTTATAATCAAAATTGGATAAACCATCCTAACATTTCTTGGAAGCAAGATGCATTCCAAATTAATACTTAGGTTCAACCACTAACTCCACTATTAGATAATATTGTTAAGTTAGAGACTACTTTTAACCATTTCATTTTATACACTTAATCAAGTTTTAAAACGCTAAAACTTTCATTAGAAACTCGAGAATCAAATATGACAATTCTATAAAAAAAAATTGGTTAATAGAAGATAATAATCTCATAAAAATATTTTTTTCTCACTCTTTTTGAAGATTGAGGAAGTGAAAATGTCAACTAATGACTTTAAACAAGCCAAACAAAAAAAAGAATCTCTAAATCAACTCAACAAATATTGATGCATGAAAAATAATAATAAATTTGAGATGATTATTGTCGAATTATTGTAGAATTCTTAGTTAAGATTTATTTATATTTTTATAATTTTCTTAATTTTATTCAATATCTTAGAAATTCTAAGTACAAATTAAAATTAAAATTAAAATTAAAAAAGTTAAAAGATATTGTGTTTAAAAGATTGAGTCACTTATCTTATAAAAATCAAGAAAATGAAAAAGTATGAAAAATGGGTTTTCATTATCTAGTGACATCAAGCTCACTAAGTCATACCAAAATCGTGAGCCTATATTGGACAATAGTTCTATGCACCTAGAAATATCGTTAAAATCTTCA
Source organism: Pachyrhizus erosus (assembly GCA_026544285.1). Classification (NCBI taxonomy): domain Eukaryota; kingdom Viridiplantae; phylum Streptophyta; class Magnoliopsida; order Fabales; family Fabaceae; genus Pachyrhizus; species Pachyrhizus erosus. The sequence goes on along the minus strand of JAMLFT010002539.1, from coordinate 5,877 downwards.
AAAATGATGCTAAAGTTCAAAGGTTGTAGACTTATCATTAAGCGACATTGAAAACCTACTATCGGATAGACTTTCGTGTAACGATAAAGGTCCTTACTATGCAACAGTCCCTTAAACCCAAAAGTAAAAAATAAAAGAAGAAAAACTCTTTCCACACCCTACACTAGTTCTTGACGTTAGTTAGTAATTATTAGTATTTAATTATAATAATTCTTAAAGTATTCTTCTCCAATGCAATATTTTGAAAATCGAATTGATGATAACATCACTTAATATTTAATGGTCTAATTGTCATTGTGACTTGGTTTAATTGATATTTTTTTTTAAAAATTCAACATCTGACAATAAAACTAAATAACACCTAGTTGTTGAGATGAACATTAGATGTAATTACATAATATGAGTTTTTCTTTTAAAATCCACTTATAAATGAATATATATATGTATTAATTACTTAAAGGAATGAAGTCGTATATCAAAAGGTTTAAAAAACAACTAATTATTTAATTTCCATGTTGATGCTCATAATCTCAACAACAATCTCCTTATACTTCCACGTCATCCAACAATCGAGTCCCATATTTACCATTTAACACAATCATTTTATTCTCAATGACTGCTACTACATGCTACTTATATTTCACAATGGATAGCAACAATATTTGTCTTAGCCCCACATCATAGGCATTGAAGGTTCTTCACTACTTGATAATTTAAAATGTAGTCTTAATCCCACATTAGTAGGCTTGTAAGGTTTGTTTGAATAATTTTTTTCATACATATTTATAAGAAAAAAAAACAAATTTTTTTTATTAATTAAAATTAGTTTATAAATAAATTATTTTTTTTAAAAAAAAAATTAATATGAGAGAATTTTATAAATTAATTTTAACTCAAAAAACTTATTTTATTTTAATTTTTTACTTTCTTCTGTTATAAGTGTTTTTAGAAGAAGAAAAAAAATTCAAATAGGTCATAAGTTATGTAATGTTGAGTCCTTTTAAACATTAGTCTTAGTCAACATTTGTAGAGTGTGGAAGTTCTATACCGCTGCATCCTTTTAAATAGTTAATCTTAGTCCCAACTTTCCACAATAGAACGAGTCTCACATCAGGTTGTGTAGCAAAGTGAAGTGCACATCTCATCTTATATAAAACCAAATGTTTATTTTAAAAACTAGCAAAGGTGACGTCTAATTAACACATGATTCCTCGTAATTAATTGAACTTTTTTGGCCAACTCGGTTAAACCCCAGAGAACCATCATTCTTACTCGTTTGTCTAATTTAATTTTTAATTGATTTTACCAGTTTAACTTCAGTTCTTTCGCATTTAGATTCGATGATGGGCTAATTTGCAGTCTAATTAATTGAAACCTATACGATCAGATCAAAAGAAATAATTTATATGGTTTAGGGTAATTTGAAGATTATACTTAAAAATGAATAATGGAATAAAATTTAGATTACTAAGATAAGCATTGGAGAGTACCTTATATTATATAATTTTATGTTTATTAACTTTCCAACATTTTTTATCCAAAACTGAAGGATAAATATTTTAGACAAACATTACATTTTCCCTTATTTTGTGGGTGGAATAACATAAACTCTAATTAGTAGTATTCCAACCTTACATGTCACTCTTAAGGGAAATTGTTGTATTGAAGTCATCAATAAAAACTCCGTCGTGACTTTTTCCACCAAACCCAAATGGATACTTTTTTTGTTTATTGGGACTGAAGAGTCCAAAGTGTTTCTCAATGTCTGGACTTTTTTTATTCTCATCAAACATTCCAAATATATAAGTCTCTGTGGGCTTCGAAGGTCTTCTTGGACTTCCTCTACTAGCACGACGAACCAAATTATCCAAGTACACACGTGCGTTGTCATAAGTGGCCCCAAATCCTCCATCCGATGGCCACCCACTCTCGGATACGACAATCTCCACATAACCAATCCTAGTGTTATCAATGGCTGCATGTACTGCATCCAACATAGCATCAAACAAATTTTGGTACCCATATTGACCATCCCATACCACAACATTTGGTGCGGTGAAAAGTGCATAAGGAAGTGATATGTCGCGGGGGTTACCAGTGTAACCAAAATAAGGGTACACATTGACTAGTAAAGGTGCATTTGCATATACCAAGTATCCAATTATGGGGTCTAAGTATGACCTCACATCACCCCTAAAAGATCCTTGTGATGGGGGGAAGGAGTTTCCTATTAGGGTCATGTCAATAGATGTTGAAACCTTGATTTGATCATGAAGGCCTTGAGCCCTTATTGCTTGGTATACATTTTGAACAGCTGGTAGAACATATTGGGCTTGCCAAGAGGAGCCTCCAACAGGACTCACTTCATTGCCAACTGCTATGTACTTGATTTTGACACTAGGCCAGAAGTTCAACACATTTGTTTGCACCCATTGGCGAGCATTTTCAGCATTGGTTGCAATGCCTTGAAGTTCGTTGTTGGGCACCCCAACAATTATTTCAATGCCTGAATTTCTAAGTGCTCGTAGAGCAGCTTGATTAGGATCATAGAGTCTCATTCTTCTTATGTTATTTGATCTGTAAAGATCTACCACTTCGTTTTCCGGTGGGAGATTATTGCCCATCATGCCATAACAAACACCAATTTGAGCATCTTCTAGCCAAAACAAAATCGGATCTTTTG